>JAPYZJ010003551.1:0-21577 GCA_030522765.1 Ophioninae sp. B BG-2022a | reverse complement strand
TCGAAAAAAGGCCTAAAAACGGCCACGTACCAAAATCCGTACCGGGTAGAAAAAAAATTGAAAAAAATATTAAAATACAGTAAACTGAAGCCTGATATAGTTTCTTTAAAATGCCGCTTTGGATTTTCGAAAATCTTTTTTTTGGCAGAGTTATCAAACTTTAAGTGCGGGAAAAAATATCGACTGGGGTATCCAAACTTTCGAGGGCTAGTGTATATCCATTTTGAGATTTCGCTGTTCAATTTTTCCTTCGTCTGTGCAGGATAAGCATCAGAGCGGGAACAAATTTTAACGATTTGCAAGAAGTCGAAGTAATGGATTTGAACGAGCCGAGCGGATGGGTCGTAGTACCGATAAAGGATATGAACGATCGCCCGATCAGAACTTTCATGATACAAATCGCGGTGATAAGCAATCATCAAAACGGCAGGGATACGCACATGAGGCAGATCAAAGTGCACAGTCCCGCTCAGGACATACTTGGACCACCCGCACCACACATCCCTGGACAATTCATCACTAATGAGTTTCAACGATACGCGACCATTAGATAAAACCCAACGTCACGATTATATTTATATTCATAACGTTCACTATTTTTTTTTCCGACGAAAATTATCGCTCTGGTAATTAGCAAATTAAAAGCACGTATGATTAAAAAACAATTAAAAATAATGTTAAAATAATTTTTATATTTATATAAAAGTACGAAAATACGATTATAAAATTGGAAAAAAAAACAAATCGAACGGAAAACTTTGCCCGGACGAATCATAAACTGAGATTATATTTGTCTGTCTATTATTATACGAGGAATCGTTCCGACAAATAGAGAAACATCGTCCTCGAACATCAACGATGTAAACACACTCGCACACACTCGTATATCTTCAAGATCGTCAGTTTCCAATTTCATTGAACGTTCTCAGTTCGTCGCTCGATCGAAACGGTATACCCAGTGATTGAACATGTTAAAGAATTTCTTGCTCGTTGCTACGATCGCGTGTTTTTGTCGACCGATTTTGTCATCGCCAAATGACAATTTGATTCGAGTACTCGAGGCGACGACACGGTTTTTTGATAAACTGAGACTCGATTACGGTACGCCGGTTTTTGAGATTTATTTTTACGTATAACCTTCCCTCAAATTGCTACCAATTGAAGTTACAAAACATTGTCCAAAATTGGGGCCCAAAAATGGGCGAAACGAAGCTCAAAATTAGACCCAAAAAATCTTAAATTTTTAAAAATTTGAGCACCAAAAAAGGTTTCAAATCAGAAACTAAAAAAATGTTCTAAACTAAGGCCCGAAAAATTGCTTGGTGTCTGATATTTTTATGGGACGTAGACGTTTGTTTAGAAGAAACGCGACGTACTTATCAATGGTAATGAAAGAAAACAAATATTGCAGAAACGCTACCACGTAGTCCCGAATTGTACAAGACGATTGACGAACGAATCGACGAGTATGTCAATAAAGTGAAAAAATCTACGAATCTGTCACGGGCCAAGCGTCAACTCGATCGGGACAAGGGTAATTAATCCAATTAAATTATACTCTCATTTTTTATTAGTAAATATACGTATTTTTGAAAAATTCATTTGTGCAATAGAGTTACCAAAAATATAAAACAATGATATAGTTTTTGATTTGCAGATCTTCCTTGTCAATTTATAATAATAATAATAATATATGTACAAATATAAAAATTTATAAAAAATACAACTTGAATTCAGTATAAAAAGATAAATGTATATAAATACAAAATTTCACGTATACGAATCTGTAATGAATTTTCTCAAAACTAATAACAAAAATTAATTGTAAACTAAAAAATACGTTGATGTTGTAAAATTGGATAAAGAGGTTAAAGTAATCGTAAAAACAATGTATATAAACAAACGTCAATCAGAAATCGATGTTTTCCCTTCAAATCCGAAAAGCTCTTTAAAAACGTGCTGACAACGATGCTCCATCAGATACTTCAACAATTGTCCCATATCGTTATGTTTATCGGACGTTGGGAACGATATCTCGCGGAAATCCGTAAACTTCCGATAAATCTCTATGTTATCAACACGTTCATCTTCCTCCTCGATGAGTTTAACGAGAATTTTGTGCCAGTTCATAACTTTTATCTGCGGAGAAGAAATCGATTGAATCAGGCATTAAAAATAACTTATGATTCAGCCGTCGAACGACCGTAATAACTTTAATGAAATTTGGCTTACTTTTTGCCACCAATATTCACAATCGTCTTTGGTGCCCTCTACACAAATGATTCCTGGTTTTCCAGCGAGGCAAAATCCTGTAAGAGAATTTTCCCTGGCCTCGTCAGCTATATCCTTTCTCTTTAAGTTACAGTATATATGATGACTATAAACCCAATATCTGGCAAAAATTAAACGATTCTGAATCATTTGTCTTTTCACCGCGACTGGTTTTTTCTTAACTTTCTTTTTTGCCCCTCCCGCGTATGTGCCAAAATTATCTTGTATCCAAGTGATCAAGGAATATATACAAGGTTCGTCAGGTTCTTGCGTCGCTGCGTAATCGTTTAAATCCTCGTTTATAGTCGTTTGCTGGTTTCTATCCAGCGTGGAACTTCGAGCGTAAACTTCAGGCCTGCCGGTGGGATAATCGAACGGCAAGGTTACCCGGAGTTCCACGCTGCCCTGATAAATGAAACAGAAAAAAAACATTTTTTCAGAATATTTCTTTTAGGTGAAACTTTTTGGGAAGTTGATTTTAAGAATTTTTATAATTTACCTCGGGAACGCTAATTTCAATGGAGTATTCGAGTCTCTGAGAAAGACTATCATTATTGCCAGAAATAAATTCATTTATGTCCGCCAAATTTCCTTGATCGGCGATCGTTAATTCTTTGGGATAAACCGATTGGAGTACCTCTAATTCCAATATCTGTGCTCTCAGATTTTCCCTTATTTCTTTCAAGGTCGACATTTAGCTTCGGTACGTCGATGATACGAGCGTCGTGTAACATATGTTCACTCGGAACAATAACTAATATCCCGTTTTACCACTTTTGACTTGCTCCCGATCGCGACTCGCGAAAATCTAGTTTCGTGCTGGCGATCGGTTCGGGTCTTCTTTGTTTTTCTTATCTTCAACAAACCAAGAATGCGTAAGCAAGGAAAGGAAATGCGCGTACAAATGTGGACGAGGTTAGGGGTTCGGCCATCAGAGGCGCTGCGTGCACGCGCTTCTGTACGTCGGTAAAAGAAAAATTATCGCTTCGATTCAACGGAGTCATTGAAATTACAGATATTCGAATTTTGAATGGATTCGAGAGAGTCGTCGGGCTCGATTTGTCGAATGTGACAGACGTTACGTTTTTCGTTTATCGGAAGAATGGAACAGCGCGCTGGTACGCGGCCACCCTCGATTCTTCGGGGATTTCACTTTATCGTTATCAGGTAAGCGAGGGAATTACCGATATCGATGGTCGGTCAAGAAAATTAGCACGCTTTGGAAAAGAAAGGAGTTACAACGCGACGGGCAAGTGACCGATACAACAAGTGCGATAGAAATTCGGGAAGTTTTCGAGCACAAGAGAAATAAGACTGGGAAATAAGAAGCACTATATTTTATTTTTCAAATTTTTCGATATCTTCGACAGCTTCGGGAGTTCGTTCACGTTGGGTTTTTCGGTGTGGAAAATGGCGACCGCGTGATATCCCAGAGCAACGAGTACGCGACGCTTCTCGTCGTTGAACGAAGATCTCTCGGAGACGCTCTCGTCGTACGTCTCAGTGGCGACGACGAGGATGAAAACGCCGGCCGTAAAGTTCTTCAGGGGGTTCACAAGATCAACGCAACGGGAGTATCGTACTTGGCCGTTTGGCAGGGAATGAAGAAAATTTATCTCGCCGTCTCGTCTCCGCGCGACGTCGGCATTTACGTTTGGCTGGGAAAACACTTTGATCACGTGCAAAATTTGGGTATTATCGGAGCGCGAAAAATCGTTCCGTTTCGGGCGAACGGTATTATGCATCTGATGACGATCGAGCCGAGTCGAGCGGTCATTTTCAAGTTTCTACCGCACACCCGTAAATTCGTCGTCGTTCAAAGCCTCGCGGGTGGCGTGGACGGAACTTCGTTTGACCTTGAGAGAGGTCACCACGGAGAATACTTCGTAGCGGTGGCAGGACGAAACTCGAGCGTCGTTTACAAGCAATCGAAGCACCGTTTCGTTCCCTTCCAGATGATTCGCGCTGCCGATAAGATCGCCGCGTTTCACGATCGCGCCGCCATTTTGCTTTTTCTCGTGCGAAATTCCGGCAATTTAGTGATCTTTCAATACGACGGCTGGAAATTCGTCGAGTCGGAAGTTCGCGATTCCACCACGGTTCTTCACATTCGATCGGTAAATCTCGGCGGAGAAAGTTTTCTGGCTTATCGACAGAAGCGAAGAGATAACGTTGTGGAAAAGATCGAACAGGTTATGGACAAAAAATCTAGCGAAATTGGCAATTCCGCGTTGGGAAATGAAACGTTTTGGAGCTTTCGGAAATTCGTTTGGGGCCGGAAGGAAACTTGGTCGAGTTTGAGGGATCGGACGAAACTTTGGTGTCGCGAAACATTGAAAAACGTGTCTCCGGTGTCTATTGTTTCACCGACGCTCAAAGGTCCCTTGAGAATCGAGCGAGGTCACATCGGAATTCTCCACACTCGTCTGGTAACCAACAAACCAAAAATATCGTTTTTTCGACCAAAAATGGCATTCTATACTCGCAGACTTTGAGAAACTTTTCAAAAATGTTCCATTTTTAGGTTAACGGTCGTAGCGCCGAAAAATTTGCGGAGCTACGAAAACGCCTCGACAAAGTTGCGTCCGACGCGAGACGCGAGGAAACAGCGTCCAAACGTTACTTATCGACCATCAATCCCGTTTTTAAGAATTTCCGAGCCCGCGACGGGAATGTTGATTGCCGGACGACTTGTCGCGCGGAGAACACGACGACCGAAGTCAAAGAAGATTTCCTCGAGGGTATTCGTTGGATCGACGAGCCCGGGGGAAACTTGACTTTCCGCAACGTGAGGATTTCGTACGCGAGTAATTTGCCGTGTCCTTATCCAGCGCCGAAGTTTCGAGAGGTCGAAACGACGGGCCTCGTCAATGGCCTTGACTTTCCGAAGTTCTTCGACGACCTCGTTAAGACTACGGGGGATCAAGTTTTCACTGGTAACCTCGAATATTTCTCAAACTACGAAAACCACTAAATCTAGGGATATTATATTCGACCTGGGAAATATTACTAGGAATTTAGTACTTTCTCAGTTTAGGGATTATTTCTACATTTAGGACAACGCTAGACCTAGAATATCTAGAAATATCACCAAGCAACTATTTCTAGGGATAATCTGTACCCAAATTCACCAATTTTTACCGATGCTTTCTTCTTCATGTTTTTTCGTCGTTTCTTCAGGATCTCCCGTTTTCGAGGAGCTTCGCGTACAAAACGCCAACGTATCGTTTCTGGATATCGCCTCTGATTTTACGCGACAGGAAATCGTTGCGACGAACGTCCGCGTTGACGACTTGAACGTAACTTCCGGTCACTTTTTGTTGCCTTTGACAAACGACAGTTCGTCCGTGATGAGCGGATCTCTGCAAGTTCGAAAACTGAGAATTCGGGGTCTCCTCGAAATCCGTGGAAAAATTGACGAGAACTCTCCCGAATTGTCACCGATGATCGAAGTTAACGATCACCACCTCGAAACTACCGGCAATTTTTCGCTCGGGAAAGTGACGATCGGTCGGTTACTGGAAATTAGCGATTTGGAAGGACCCGATGGAAGATCGTACAATGAAACGATCTCGAAGGCGATACCGATCGACTCCGAGCACGTGCCGATACGACTCAAGTTTCGAAACGACAGAGTGGTGCGTATCAATAAAATATTCGGGATGTTCATGAGAATAATAATATTAATAATAATTATAATTATTATACTATAAAATTATAACAATCATTACATTATTATATTTCATGATTTGTCTTTAAATTAAATTTAAAAGTTAACAATAATAATAATAATTTAGAAATAATAATTATTAGTGGAAAAAAAATGAATTATTGTCATAATAATTGTGAACTTCAAATTTTCGTTCGTAAATATAGCCTTTTTTAATTCACAGTCGTGGAGCAACGTAACCTCAACCGATTTGTCCTCCAAATGGCTAACGAAAAAGCATTCCGGTCACGTGGTCGTGACCGGGCACAAAAATGCAACCCAGCCGTTGATAACGCTCGGAGATGAGGTTCGCGATAATTTACCGATTCCGAGGCAAGCAAAAGACGAGGATAAATCTTGAAACTGAATTAGTAGGCGGATTCGTGGTATTGAAAAGAAAAATTGAAGATTAATTGATATTTCAGATTAGCGATGCGTTTGTGCAGCTCAGCCGCGACAAGTGAAGGCATTTGGGAATCAAATTTGGTAATCGACCGTGGATCCGCCAAGTCCGTACGAGCGACGAATCTTTTGAAAGGATCGGAACTATCAAAAGTTTACGCAGACGCGGCGACGACGGTCGATGACGTTTTTTGGGGCCTCAAAAATTGGACGGGTCGAATAACCGTTGAAAACGCGAGTATCGGTCAACTGGAGGGTGCCGATTATCAAAGTACTGATTTCCGCAATCCTTCGCCGAAAAAATCACGAATTTTCGTTTTTTACAATTTGATTAGGAAAATAATTAACCTGATTACATTTTTTTAGGGTTAATCGAATTTCTCAGCAAATGGCGCGAACCCGGTCGACTGAAAGGACCCCTCAAATTTTCGAATCTGAAACTCGATCGACTCGTCACTTCCAAATTTCATGCGCCCTTGCTCAACGAATATCGAAGTGTCGAAACACAAGCGAATTTGCGCGTTGGCACGCTGAACGGAATCGACGTTGAAGAATTCATGAAAAACGTGGTTAAACTGGACGATAAATTGTCACTTACGAATATCGAGTTCGGTGAGGAGGATATGTTTTTGATAAGCTTTTAACCTTTTATTTCTTAATCGAGTTTTCGGAAGCAACAGCTATCGAAATTACTCGACGAAACCGGAAACGGTATCGAAAATTTCGGATCTAACCTTTCTTTATTTTTCAGTCGGGGGTCTTGTAGCCGACGAAATAATCGCTTCGAAAACTTCCTTCGTGCTTCAAGAAAACGCGACTTCCGGTTACCTGGGATCGAAAACAATATCGGGAGCTTTAGAATGCGATGATCTAGAGCTGGCTAACTTTCCGAATTTTCCACCGTCCGATAAATCGATCAATATCGTAGCCAATGGTAATTCATATATTTCGACTCGGTCGGTAAAGCGACACTTTTCTCTTATTCGTTTTTCATTCCTTTTATGAAAACAGGAAACGTTCGATTCTTGAATGAACCTAAAATCGTGAATCTCAACGGCGAAAATTTGGATACGCTTTTCCGAGCGCTTTGGCTGACCAACGAGCCTAGTCGAATAACCGCAAATTTCGTTCAACTCAGAAACGTCACTTTTGAAAACGACCTCACGATATTGGTACCCCAGAATTAAAAGTGTTACCCCAACACGAATAATGAAAAACGGAGAGAAGAAAATTCTGGAAATTTTTTTTTTGCACAGAAACCTGTCGAAACTCCGAACCTAGGACCGTGGGACAAACTCCAGGATCGTCTGTTGAGCAAAACTCGAACCCAACGGATAAACGTCGAAGCCGCTTTCGAACGGATCGCCGCACCGGCTCTCGTTGCCAAACCCGCGTCACGACTGATCACCAACGTCTCTTATATCAAAGATTTAGAATTCAATACCCTCAAGAACGACGACCATCAAATCCTCATGAACAAGTGGAACTTTAATGAATTGATCGTTACCGGTAATCGAAGCTGCCCATTATTTCCAAAAAGAATTCTATTCTTTTATAAACACTCGAAAATTGTTAAATTAAAATTGAAAAAGTACATTTTTAGTACATTCAGTAATTTTCAATAAAATTATAAATTTACTAACAAAAAGTTGAATCAATTAATTATTAAACAGTTAATTGAAAGTGGAAAAAATGGCAGTTTTCGTAATGCAACATTTTTCAGGTGACTACGATTTTCGTGGACGAATAAACGGGCTGAATCTCTCGACTGAGATCGTCAGAAAAGACGTCGAAAGAAATATTGTCGAGGGGAAAAAGATATTTGGAAATTTGAAAGCGAAAAACGTGGACGGACTTAAATTCGGCAAGTTTGCGCGCAAAGCGTTGAGAAGGAGTAACAGCAACGGAAACGTCAACGAAACGATTGTCGTGAAAGGATGGAAATCTTTTAAAACTGTAGAAATTCAAGATTTAAAGTAATAATATCATATAAATTAATATTTTCGGTAAATATTGCAACAGGAGAAAAAAACACGAATTTTCCTCCGGAATTTTTTATTTACAGAGTGGAGGGAACCGTGATGGGTCGACGGGTCGAAAATTCGTTGCTAAAGATTTCCGATCAAAAACTACGCGGAACGAAAGTTTTTCGCGGCTTCGTCGCGACGCCGTCGATCGTTAACGAGGACGGTTTCGTGAACGGGATAAAACTGCGATCTTTCGTTGAGCAACAGCTGAAGAAACGAAGTGGATCGCCGCAGTTCGTTAGAACGCCGATTATGCTTTGCAATAACCTGACAATTTTTGGCAACCTGACGATCGAAGGATTGTACAACGGGGTAGAATTGAAGACATTTGGAGATCTCAGCGACGAGACTTTCCGAACGATGGGGATGGGAACTACAGAATTGTTGAATTATGCGGAAGGAATTTCACTCGGACTTGAAAGTACGACGAAAATTTTGCCATGTCGAGTTATTGCATTTTTGTTGATTTTTTAAAATTCGTATTTAATTTTCAAGTGTTTATTATTTTTATCCGATTTAAATTTTTAACAGATCGCGCCATTTACTGGGACAAACTGGAGCGTCTCGAGGAAAACGCAAAGCCGTTAATTTCCGAGATTCCTGTACCCGAGAAAATTCACTTGGACGACGCTATAGGCGATTGTGGCATCGTCGATCTCGAGCTCTACTGCAACGGTGAAAAATTTTGGCAAGTTTTACCGGGAAGTGTTCGTTCGAACGAAAGTCACGTGATAGAAGCGAGGCTCATCGACGATTCGGGAAGACCACTGTTAGCTTTCGTAACCGCGGGTTTGCCGGGCGGTGTTTTCATTTTTCGCTACGATCCGGTCGAAAAGAATTTCCATCAGGAAGCCGGTGAGTCGTAGCGAAGATTCACCATTTGAAAAAAAGACATTCTTTAAATCAACGATTTCCGGGCGAACCGAAAATCCCTAAAATCTTTAATTTCTCAGCAAACCGGAAATCGGTAATTTTCATTGTTTTTATCGTTAGAATTGCGAGTGCCAGGAATCGTGGAAGGATCTCTCACGAAGACCATGAGTTCGATCTGGATAAGTCTCGGTTTACGCGACCATTTAATGCTCCTTCGTTACGAATCATGGACGGCCAATTTCGAGCATTGGATTTTGCCTGGCGGGGGAGAATTCCTGATGAGTTCTGCGCCAACCAACGAATTGTTGATTTTTCGCTCCAACGGAATCTGGAAGTTAGCAGGCCTTGGAGGTCCACGACGCATTTTTCAGGGCGATCTAACCGGTCGGATAGACACGTTTACCCACGGCCACGATTATTACGTACAGTTGACCCGTAACGACACAACGACCCTCCTGAAAACGAGATACATCGGGGACTAGGATAAAACACGTTTCTTCACTCCTCGTTCCTTTAGGGATGAAAACAAAAGACTTAAGACTAGGGGCCCTGTAATGTAAAAAACTACGTTAAATAATTATTTATTGTGCGTGTATATATATATATATATATATATATATATATATATTTATATATGTCAAAATTTGATATTTGCATCGCGAATATTGACTTACATCGATACATTTGTATATTCCCAAAAAAGAGTATTATATATATTTATGATGTACCGAATAGACCAAATTGAGGTTAGAAAAAATATTTATGTATTTATAAATGAACATTCAATGTTAATAATAAATAATATTGATTTTTTCGCAGTAATAATCGCATCGAATATATGTAATGTCAAGGAAATGAAAAACGGCTACGGTCACGGCGAAAATGTGACTATTCTCCCGTAACTATGCAGAGGGCTTTTTGAGTAACGAGATAATAATTAATTTCGTGATAATGGAAAAGAAATGATTTATGCACTATGTTTTCCGTATTATGTAATTACGTATTATAAAAAATCGGATCGTATACGACTATAGTGACGATGATAATATTGAAAGTCACGTTGGCAACCGTGCGTCTCGAGTTTCTCACTACACATTTCAACGACCAATCAGTATGCACGTACGGGAATCTGCGGGAATCCCATTATTCGCTGATCGTCGAAAACAATAGAAGGGGGTTTTTACGGGGACTTGGGAGTCCGAGAAAGACTGGACGCCATTATTCTCGATCCTTTTCTACTGTTTCCTGCTCGGCCGAAAGACGTTTCCATCGTCGTTTTTCCGATCAACGTATCGTTTTGCGGACTGCGAATTTGTGACCGATCGTTATACGTGGCTGAACGAAAACAAAAATTATGGGACAGGTAAGCCAGATCGAAATTGAATTTACCGAATTTGTTTTTTTTCGTAAATCGTACTTTTGTATCCGATAACTTCGTTTTTCAATCGGGAGAAAACGAGAATTCGTATGAATCCAATAAAGCTCGGTTCTTGAAATTTGGGGGTTAAGGACATATCGAAGACATGTCGAGATAGTCGAAATTTTCAAATCGCAACTTCTCAAGGACGAAACATTTTTATCGTAAAATTCAAGCATCCATTTCTATCTCTTTGAATTCTACAAAGACTAATGCTCGATTTTTCGCCGTAAAGTGAATCGACGCCGAGAAAACGGATTTCGAAAATTTGTGAGGTTATGTCAATGTTCGTCATGCCCAAACAAACCCAAACAAAGCTGAACAAACTCGTTTTCTTATCGATACGCGATCCGTTTCAGACCGAAGGAACGATAGCCATACGGGAAGGCTCCTTCACCGTAATGGACTACACTTCTGACCTTTTGAAGTTTCTCTACGTGCGTACAGGCTTCAGATCCGAGAACTTTACGACGCCTCGAGTTCTTCAACAACTGCTGAGAGAAGTATCCTTCAATCGGGTACCGAAGATCATTTGGCACCAACTGATGACCGCCGCGCTACAAATCTGCAGAGTGGGCCAAACTATTCAGCAAGGCGTTTGTGAATTCGCTGCTGTATTTATCGACGTCGTCGTTTGGATCACTGAACGTCTCGTCAAAATGGGCTTATTTAAATTCGGGATATTTTTGTTTGGGTTCTTCGTCAATCCACTCGTAAAAGCCGTTGTCGTTATTATCACTCTCGTAGTAAACCAGTTACTCGAGCCTCTCTGGGTAGAATGTTCGAAATTTTTAAAGTCTCGATTGCCCTCCGTGCCTCCTCATCAACACTTAGCGGTTACGCTTTAAAGGCACAATTGCGTTCCCTTTGCTGACGCCAGCTTCGGGCCTAATTTTTCTTTCGCTTTTAATTTCACTTTTTTTTCTGCCTTTTATTATACCCGCGCAAGTTCAGTTTATAAATATGCTTTCAAACGCATCGATACACGGACACCATATATAAAAAACATTCATTTAATCAAACCCGTTATAAAGCGGAAATATCATGATTAGTTTATGGATTTTTAGAAATTAGAAACAAATGGAGAATTCTTCGTTTTTTTTGTCCATTTTCTAAATTTATAAAACGTCGAATTAATTTCATTTGTGTATTTTGAAACAATCGGAATAAAGAATTTTGAATAAATGTGTTTTATTTTGAAATAGTGCGTCGATACAAATTCTTGGATCCCTTAATTTTTCCATTGTAGTAATGATGCATCCATATTAAAAACTGGCGATCGAAATATTGTGAGATAACCTAAAATGCACTTTTACATTGAAATTCTTGTGTCTCGAATCAATGAAGCTCTCTAGATCGAAGCATTGAGATTCCGGAGGTAATGTTCGCCCGCGATGATGACTGAAGTGGTGTCCTGTACGTTAGATATAAAAAACTGATTTCGCTAACGGCACGACAAAAAGAGATCGGAAAATGCTTCAAAGCCGATAACGCTCGATTGTGAAAGAGATAACGTAATCGTATAATATGGAAAAAGAGACAACCTTGGCCGCGTCTTTGATAATCGTAACTTCCTCGGACAGGATCCGCGGATTTGTTTCGGCGATTACGTCGGCTTCGGTTTTCTTGAGTTTGTTTTCTGTAAGAATCGTAGGATGCTTCTGTGACGAAAAAAAAGGGGGAAACGGTTGGAAAAGACGAATAACCACTTGGCGGCGTTTGGATCGCGGGATCGGTCACGTGACCGAGATAAACTGGCAACGCGAGTCACGTGACGACGTTCCCAAATTCGATTCACGTACCGTTGGACGTTGAATCGAATCCCGCTTCGATTCTCGCCTAGAATATTTTTCCTCGTTTCTCTTTCTCTCCTCGATCGCGTTATTAAGAGCAGCCTGTTCGGAACTCGTGAGAATTACGAGCCTCTGATCAATCGCTATCCAATCGCTGTGCAACACCTGATCCAATCGCCAACGTTTCGTCACTTCCGGTTCCAGAAGATTCGTCACCAACTTTTTTACACTTTCGCTCAGATTGTTGGCGATTTTTGCACGAAACTTCCATCTTCGATTCATTTGCAATTCGCACAGACGCTGGATGTTGGGATCGTCGAATGGCATACGCCTGTTCAGTATTATGTAGAGGATTATACCGAGCGACCATACGTCCGCGATTTTCGGGTTGTAAGGCGATCCGCGGAGCACTTCCGGCGCTGCGTACGACAGGGATCCGCAATAGGTGTCGCTCAGCACTCGCTTCCCTCGGCCGTCTATTACGTAACGGGCAAATCCGAAATCCGCCAGTTTAACGTTGAAGTTCGACGTTATCAGGACGTTTTCGCATTTTATGTCACGATGGGCAATATCCATTTCGTGTAGATATTGCAACGCTGGGGAATCAAATTAAGAATAACGCCGGGTTGTATTTAGAACTGCGAGAAGTATCGGACGTGGCGCTGGTGATATTCAAGATGAGGAGTTTCGTCCTAACCTCAAAAAAAAACTTGGAAATTGTACATCTTTCGCGTTTCGTTATAGTTCAAAGAATTTCGTGCAAAAAATGAATGATGATCATTCAGAGACTCGGATCCCTAGCCAAAAAGCCAAATTTTAAATTTTCAAAGTTACGAAAGTCAACGCGAAACTGGAAATCAATGAATATCACGGCGATCGTCGTTGCGCCCGGAAATGAGTTGATACACCGAGTGCCAATTGTCGAAGCCAAACTCGTGCTTGGCTCTCCGCTATCGCGCCGTTCTTCAATATGAAATCTAGTAGGTCCCCGTTCTCGGCGAAACGCATGAATATAAAATACTTCTTTCTCCTCTGAAAGATACTGTGCACGTGGATAATGTGGGGATGATTCAATTTCACGAGTATGTCCAGTTCACGGGGCAGAAATTTTTCGACGAAGTCTTCCGTCGCTTTCGACGTGTCGACGACTTTGCAGGCGAGTGTGTTGTTTCGTTCGGGCTCGTGTTCGGGCTTGTACTCGGCGAGAAAAACCTTCGAAAATATATATAAATGGTTCGTTGCCGCGGCGAAAAAAAAAATGAAAAAGTGTTCAACAAATGAGAAGAATAAAAATAAAAATTTCAAAATTAAAGAAAAGTATAATTCTAAAATAAAAAAAAGTTCTATTTAAAAATGGAAACTCGAAAAAACCAAATTAAAAGAAAATGAAGATTATTAAAAATTCAAAAATTTTTAAAAGGAATCACGTTTCAAAGTGTCGTAATTTGTTTGGGTTTGTTTGGGTTTGCTCTGTTTAACAAAATTCAATAAAAGAATAATTAAAAAATCGTAATAAAAAAAAACATTAAAAGAATATGATTATTAAAAATAAAAAATTTAAAAAAGGAACATGTTTCGAAGTGTAGTGTAATTTGACATGAGACCTTCGCGTAAGATCCTTCACCGAGTTTTCTCATGAGCTTGTACCCCCGAGCCTTCAAAGTCACATCCTCGGACGGTGTATGATCGAGACGGGTTTGCGACATGGAATTTGCGATCCTCGAGTCCCATCTCTCGCTTTACTCGAACGTTACAATTTGCGACGAATTCTTTTTTTTTCGCCCCATTTGCATTCATAGCGTCGATGATTTCGAGCGCGGCGATCATTTCTCCTTTTCCTCTCCGAACGTTTCTCACTCGATCTCTTTACCTCCGATGTTTTTTGCCGACATTTTGTTTTTCTGCGTAACGGGAAAGAGTGCGGCTGATCGATACTTCGCAAACGCGTTAGGATAATAACCATGAGGGATTTATAGGAAATTGAGGAATGATAAACAAGGATGCTAAATTGGGTCACGTGTCAACTGTGTACACGGAATATAGTGGCCTCGCCTTTCTTAGAGCTGCACCCTTGCGCTTGCACAACCCTACGTCACGATTAATATCGAGACGAAAAATCAAATAGAAATTATTACGAAATCAATAATAATAATAATAATAATAATAATAATAATATAAATTGTTATTATTTGCAATGCATGTCTCGTTTGGGTTTGATTTTTCGCTGCCGTTTGGCTGACCCAAACAAACCCAAACAAGCCCAAACGAAAAATGAAATCAAATTATTTATATTTTGATGATTGTTATACAGGTAAATAGCCTTTATCGATTCCGAATCATTGTTTGGGTTTGTTTGGGTCCGAAATTGGCAACTGGGATAAATAATCATCGAAAACTGTGTTGACAATCTTGATTAATGTCAATCCGTACAAACGTTATTTCGGACGGGGCGAAACGAAACGAGAATCCTTCAATGATGATTTTCGTCCAGGATTTCCGCCATTTTGTCCAAATTCGTGATCATGTATATAACACTGCGAATTTACGTGGGCGCATCGACCGTTCGCGTTTACTTAACCATACTCGTTTTCGTTTTTCTCTCTCTTTTTTCAGTTGTCGAAAATTTTAATGACCGAGACGCCGGTAGTTGGCGCACGCTTCGCAAAACACACGACTCATTTGTTTCGCTGCACTTTTTTCATAATCGAAAGAAAAAATGTTTTTCGCGTGAGATGAATTTTTAACGTTTTAGATGAATTTTATTGTTGATGGAAAAGTTGGATGCTGATTGTCCACAATTTGTGAGATTTTAAAAAACGTGTCACGGGAGTACGAAGAGCGATCGATATCCTTTGGATATTTCACGGAGAAAGGTAAGGTTAGAAAAATCCAGACGACTCGTCAAACTTTAACACGTTCCAGTTCCCGAATTATCGTTCGATCAATCGGCCTATAGGTATATTACATGTATTCACACGCCTTGCATTTATCGGTTTTACTATACTAAATAAAAGATTTTTTTAGCACGAAGGACCGCAAATTGACAAAATGTAAATGTGTCAGGAGAACGAGTGTGAGCGTGCACATTGTTTTAACGGAAAATCATATTTTCATCGACTGCACGCAGAGGGCCTGACCACGTGATCGTCGGATGAGTCACGTGACGATTTATTTATTTTATACCTATTTTTACGGGTTTAACCTATAATATTCATAATTGTTTGGGGTTGTTTGGGTTAACTTATAACAATCATAACTGTTTGGGTTTGTTTGGGTTAACCTATAATAATCATAATTGTTTGGGTTAACCTATAATAATCATAATTGTTTGGGTTAACCTATAATGATCATAATTGTTTGGGTTAACCTGTAATAATCAGAATTGTTTGCGTTAACCTGTAATAATTATAATTGTTTGAGTTAACCTATAATAATCATAATTGTTTGTTTGGGTTAACCTATAATAATCATAATTGTTTGGGTTAACCTATAATAATCATAATTGTTTGGGTTAACCTATAATAATCATAATTGTTTGGGTTAATCTATGATAATCATAATTGCTTGGGTTTGTTTGGGTTAACCTATAATAATCATAATTGTTTGGATTAACCTATAATAATCATAATTGTTTGGGTTAACCTATAATAATCGTAATTGTTTGGGTTTGTTTGGGTTAACCTATAATAATCGTAATTGTTTTCGTTTGTTTGGGTTAACCCATAATAATCATAATTGCTTGGGTTTGTTTGGGTTAACATATAATAATCATAATTGTTTGGGTTTGTTTGGGTTAACCGTAATAATCATAATTGTTTGTGTTTGTTTGGGTTAACCTCCAATAATCATAATTGTTATCAGGATTATTGGGATCTATCCGAAATAGTCAGCTGGATTGACGTTTACGAGAGTACGTAAAGCTCGAGGAAGAAAAGTAAATAAAACTAAATTGGCCAATTCCAGAAAGAGGGTAGACACGGATATAAAAAAAGTACACGCCAGAAAGGCAAGCGTCAGCCGCGAGGTTTGATCCTTTGAAAGAGACGCTCGTGGATTTTTCGATTACGAGAAAAATCCCGGTCTCCCTTTTATCGCAAACGGATCTCGGAGTAGAAAGCCGGAGAGATAATGGGATATGAGGGGCAAGTGTGTTCGCGCGTTTTCGATCGATTTTCCCACACGCGGAACGAGCGAACGCTCGTACGACTGATATCGAAGTTGACGAGATTGAACAGATGCGTCGCGTCCACCGTCGCGGTTCGAAACACGCGCACATCTTTGGGAACGATTCAAAACCGTTGGCCGTTCTTCGATAAATCCGCGTCATTCGACAAAAACGGATCGAGACCGCTTGGGATTGCGAAAATCGGTGAAACTTTGAAAACGGCTAAAACCACGGCAACCGGTCAAAAAACTGGCTGGAGTCACTCGGCGCAACTGAAAAACCGGCTGAAACGACTCGGGCATTCAAAACTGGCTGGAAACACGGGGGACCATTCGCGATCGCTTTCGGACCACTCTGAACTCTTGGGAACCAATTCGAACCACTTGGAACTGTTGAGAACCTGTTCGAACCGGTCCCGAATCAAAAAGTTCATAAAAGTCGTTCAAACCGGATTTCAAGGCTGCAGGGATGTTCGTCGAACAATGAAAAATGTTCGGTCACGATTCGTTGGAATATTTTGTTCTCGACGAGGCGAGTCTCGCATATTCGTCTTCCTCGCACAAAAAAAATGATCGCCTACTGATATCTCGAAAACCTTAAAAAAATGAAATATCGATTTCAGATCGAAAAAATCATTCGCGAACGTTGGAGAATGATAGAAAGATCGACGAGATACGGCTGGCTGATCGCTGGTTCTAAAGATTCAACGATTTCACCGGAAAACGCTGCTACTATTTCCGCCCTTGCCAACAAAGTAAGTTTTTCGTTAAATAAAAGTCGTTGTAACAATAAAAACAACTATGGGAGCTCTTCCGGTGATTAGTCTTAAAAATCATGAAAACATTTGAATAACAATGATACCGATCGCCATTGAAGTTTTTTAGTGAATAACGTTAAGGATTGATGAAAATAAATAGTTACACCCAATGTATGATGAGGTATGTATGAAACCCAAACAAACCCAAACGCACAACAAAAACAATAATAATCATACAAATCCCTAAACTAAACCCAGACAAACCCAAACAAAAAACCGAATAATAATCGTAAAAATTCCTACCCTAAACTCAAACAATATTAATAATAAAAATCCTTACCCTAAACCCAAACAAACCCAAACACAACAAAAACAATAATAATTATGATAAAACTCCCTAAACCCAAACAAGAACAATATTAATAATATAAAAATCCCTACCCTAAACCCAAACAATATAAATAATAAAAATCCCTACCCTAAACCCAAACAAACCCAAACACAACAAAAACAATAATAATTATTATAAAACTCCCTAAACCCAAACAAGAATAATATTAATAATCATAACAACAATCCCTACGACCTTTTATCCAATTTTAGATCGGTTACGAGAACAGCCGAGAATGTTTGCTACAAGTTCGTCGAGTTTGTCGGGACGCCCATCCGTATTGCGTTCCCAAAATGGCCATATCGATTCTCGACGAGATGTACACACTCGTGATACTCCGGTGAGTTATAATCTCAATTTGAATAACCTCCAAAGAAATATCGATTTTTCGGACCAAAGTTTATTTATACGAAAATTGTGTTGAAGGAAACGCGGCAGAGAATCGAGATGGCAGAACGTTTCGTTGAGAGTTTCGCCACCGACGGTGTACACAATATCCAAAGCTGTATTGTAAATAATTTCGAAAAGATCGAAAAGTTTCTTCGGATGGAATTTATATGGGAGTGAAATAAAGTGAAAAAAGGAAATGAGAAGGGAGTGGAAGGGGGGGGGGGGTTAACAATCATGCACGATTAAACAATAAACGACAATATTGTTTTTTTCGGCATTGTGTTATTTTTTTTTACTACGAAGGTACTACATCATTGATTTCCCCATAAACGAGGAAATATCGTTAACGCCTCGAGGAACTTCCGGTCCGCGTGTAGCGTCCCTTCGCTCCTACCGGAAGCCGAAAATCGATTATTCCTCAGGTTTGAACTCTCGCTTTTGGTCTCGCGGATAACGCGTTAGGCACTAATGACGTATATTATTCCTCGTGTCGCGAACTCGACGAATTCCGTAAACGGTAAAAAATACGAGGCTGCGCACGACGCGTAAAAACGCGCGGCATAAAATTTCATTTTTTTCATTATTTCTTATTTCGTCTCCAACGTATCTCGAAGGAGTGTAGAAATTTAACATTTATTATTATCGGTCACAGTTTTTCTTTTCTCTTCACTTGTCGACTGTACGTCCGGCGAGTCGCGATCTCGAATGACTTCCGGTCGATGAAAACGGCCGTTTTCGCTCGGTTATTGTCCAAGTGTTTTATCGACTAAAAAAACTATTTATATTTATATATATATACACATATGCTGCTTTTTGATAAACGAATCAAATTAATTTCGTAATTTCGGAAATTAATTAATTCAATGAAAATTGATAGAAAATTGAATATTAATTTACAAATAAATTTGTCAATTCGGAAATTAATTCGATGAAAATGAATGGAAAATTGAATCCTAATTAACAAATTAAATGTTCAATTCGAAAATAATTCAATATTCGAAAAAACATTTCTCAAAAGAAAATGAATGCTAAACTTAATTTGCGATTCGCGAATCATATGTAAATCGTACGTATGTATATATGTATATATTATTGAAAATTTTCCCGTCTCTTTAAGACAATCAATCGTTATCAGTCGCTAGGGGTTAACCGCGAATAAATAAGATCCTCGCGAGGGTCGATGACTCTAACCGGAAGTGGTCCCCGGGACTTGGAGGACGGGCTCGGCCGAATACCGAAAACTCTCGAACGTGCCATTTCTTCTTCCGCGCAACAAGAGCGGTTGGAAGTGTGAACGAAGGGTTCGATGAAATTTCAACGGAAAATGATGAAATATAACGTACGACGATGGCACCTTTCCGTTTCCGTATTTCGCCCGGGCGGATCCCCTTGAGTCGTTATTTAAATACAAAATCTTAAACTTAATAGTCTGCGCTCTCTTTGATTACGTTCCGCGATATAGGCGCGATTAATTCTTCTAATCTCGTTTTTTGCTTTTTTGAGAACTTCGCTGCTTCTGCGCAGTTTGCTACTGCGCAGATCTCCGTTGCGCAGTTTGCTAATACGCAGGTCTATGTTGCGCAGTTTGCTAATGCGCAGATCGCGGCTGCGCAGTTCGCCACTGCGCATTCCATGAGGCTTCCTATGCCTTTTCGATCCGTTCGAGACATTTGGGCTTGCTCGTTTGAGCGGCACTTTGCGAGCTAAGTTGATTCGGGAGGGATTCGGGACGACGAGTGCTCGATCGGTAAGTCCTCGATCGGTAAGCCTCGTAAGGTAACTCGTTCATAAATACTCTTCATTGGCCATCCGTTTGGAAGAAACGTTTCTTCAATCAGGAAACATCAAGAAACGAACGTCGTTCGTTTTTTACGTTAAATTTTCTCGAACTCCACGAATCGAAAAAGGGAAAACGTTTTTTATACTCCAATTCGTGTTTTTCCCTAGTTCTTTCTCTCCCCTAACCCCCCAGGGACTTTTACCACCTCTAAACGATTTCCACTAGGCCGCGATAAACCGGATAAAAATTTGGGCATTTTTTGACGTTATCTATCAAAGGTTTTCCTCCTAGGGATTTTGACATCTTCCTCTAGGGATTTTCAACTAAGTTTTTCGCTTCGATTCTCTGATTTTTACAGCATTTCCGGTGTTCTACATTTTCCTTTTTCATTGAACTTTTGTCCGGAATTTTCATTGTTTCCGATGAGAATTTTCATGGGAAATTCTTTTTTTTTCTTTCTCTCTGTTTTTCATCATTTTTGACCTCGTTTCTCCACAATTCCCGAGGGCTCCTTATATGCAACCAATCACGCGTTTGTGCTCGGAGACATCGTGGTCTGAAACACGAAATAAAAAAAAACGAAATGAATAAACGAATGCAGGTACTCTAGGGAGTTCCCAGCCAGTGAAAAAGCTTCGAGGTGTGAGACATGATGAAACATTGCGATGGCGAAACAGCGAACGACGAAAAGGCGGATAGAGTTATTAGAACGTTTTAGATCGATACATCGAAACCCAAACAAACAATCGAAGTATTCTAAATTTCGTAATTTTACAAAAAAAAAAAAGTTGATCGATCTTTCAATTGAAAAAATAAATAAAATTTCATTGCAAATAAAAATGTTTAAACAGTCGCTTGAAAAATAAAATAAAACAAATATTGTCAAAAAGAAACTTCGAACCCCCCCCTCTCTCTCTCTTTCGTTATTAGTCGAGTTAGACTTACGAGTTAGTTTAAGAAGATTTCTTGCTCGAATGAACCAGTGATTGTGAGGTTAGATTGTGGGTGAGTTGAGATTAGGGCTGCCAGGAGTCGAGGATGGCGTCGATGGTGTACCTGGTGGGGTTGCCTCCAACGGGCACACGAGATTACCGTAGTCGGCTTCGCTCTTGCTCTTTTTTCGCTTCAACGTGAATTGGGATTTCTTTGGTACCTTTCGAACGAGGAAAGAAACAAAATACAAGCTAATAATATTACATTACGAAATTATGTATGGCGTATCGTATCCTATTTACAGGGTGACCGGTAATTAGAGCTAAGTCCAATATATCATGTATAATATATATATACAGGGTGTTCCACGTAAGAATGTCATCCGTGAAATCTTCTGAAGGCAGATCCAACATTTCGCCTCGAAACTCTCAATTTCTAGGGAAAAATGTCGAAAAAATATTCTAGAATGGTTTTTTGCATTTTCCCAGTCTAATTTTGCACTTTCGGAAAAATTTCGGGCATATTCGTAATCAGCAGAAAAATTTCCGATTAAAAAAAACCTTTTAATACTTTAAAAACGGAAAAAAATATTTTTCGACTTTCCCGGCCACTTTTCCGAAATCTCAAAAATCACGATATTTCAAAAGGTCGTAGAGTAGGCTTCTTCTA
>JAPYZJ010003550.1:0-16014 GCA_030522765.1 Ophioninae sp. B BG-2022a | reverse complement strand
GATCCGGGACCCATACATGCTTATATCAATCGTCTTAGAATTTCACCCCCTACCTCCCATTTCAAGGATAACATTCTTAGCTGGGACACCCTGTATACATATATGAGCGAGTAGATTGGGTAAGCGTGCAAACCGCCGGAGCTGTACGAGGGGAAACACACGCAACGATTGTCGAGATTCACGCGTGCGCGTCCGTTTTCCCTCTCTCTCTCTTTCTCTCTGTCTTCTTAACCGATCCGGCGCGATTCACCCTCGCGGCCCTTTTGCTCCCTGGGGCTTGTACGCGCCACCGAACCTCGCGGTTGTATCCACACATGCGCATGCGCACAGACACACACGCACACGCTCTATGTATATAGAGTTAACTCGTCTATGGGGAAATATCCATAATGTGCATTTGCAATTTCAATGCTCCGCGAACGTGGGGATTGCATAGACTGGGAGTCAGAAAGATAGAGGGAAGGAGAGAGAGAGAGAAGATGATAATGATGATAGAGTTTATCATGCCTTGGTTGAACGTCCTCGGACATTCTTTCGAAGAGAAAAGTATTGGAAACGAATGGCCATGAAAATGGAATTAATCGATCGAAATCATTAACCAAACGAACCCAAACGAACCCAAACAAACTAACCAAAGGAATTAGTAAATTGTATAATAATTACACTACTCAGATTAAAAAATAATCATTTAAAAAACCCTCCAAAAAATAATTTAAAAAACCTCCAAAAAATAATTTAAAAACCCAAAAAAAAAAATAAAAAAACCCCAAAAAAATAAAAATAAAAAAAACCCCAAAAAAAAATAATAGACAAGAGAAATTGGTTATGGAAGCTACAAAAGCTGTGGATGCTGAAAGTTCCCCCTCATCTCTCTCCACACATCGAAAGTCTTTAAAAAACCCCTTCCAACACCCAGCCCAGTCTCGAACCCTCAAAATTCCCGAAACCCCCAAATTTCCCCTAGAATTCCTTTTCAACCCCTTCAGCCTCAGCTCCCATCAACTCCGAGATCCCTTTCCTCCCTTCCTGTGGCCTCTCCTCTTTTGCTTCGATTCTCCTCAGCTTCGAGGCATCCAACCCTCCCACCATCCCTGTCTTCATCCCCTCTTGGATTTCCAATATCCCTCCGTATATACTCCAGTTATTCCCATTACCTCCTGTTCCTCATCGATGCTCCTTGCGCTTCCCCAGTTTTCTTCGCACCTTGGCGCGTCTGTTATTCTCGCCCTGGAGGATCTCCACCCCCCTGGCTTTCAACCCCTCACCTCCATCTCGAAAACTTCCCGACTAAACTACCCCTCTCCTCCCCTCCTCCTCTTCTCTTCTCCTCTCTATCCACGGTCTCGTCCTCTCGCTATTGTAGCATCAAAGACCTCCTTTTTTCCTTTTGGACAACTTTCGTGTTTATACTTTGCAAAGGGATGAAGGAAACAGAAGGAAAGTAAAGGAAGAGGGGGATGATGAAAGGAGGATGAAAGACCCAAAGAAACGACTGAATTTACAATTTTTCTTTTTTCTCTTCGTTTCAGGATTTCTGGACCATCGGAGCAGAGGAAAACTAAGGGACGCTTTTTTCCTCAACGGAATTACGAGTGAGTACGAATAATCGTAAATACGGGAATTCGAAACAAAAACGAGAGATCCGATTTCTCAAAGAATTTGGAATCTGAAAAAAGGATTTGTGAAGGAAAAAATAATTATCTTTTAACCCAAACAAACCCAAACCCAAATTAAAAAGTCTTAAGGGAAATCCGATATTTAAAAGAATATAGAATCCAAAAAAGAATTTTCAAAGAAGGAAGAATTATCTCTAACCTAAAAAAAAAAATCAAGAAAATCCCGAGAGAAATCCTACATCTCAAAGAACTCAAAATCCGAAAAACTATTTTTAAAGAAAAAAAAAAGGCTTCTCCTTCGAGATATCGAATCCATTTGTGTCATTTATTATAAATAAAACGAAAAAAAAAAAACCAAAAAACCTACGACTAATCCAAAAAAATCCACGAAGGCATTTTTTCTCATCTACAAAATTCCGTCTTCGAATTTCGAAGAATCCGGCCCCTGACACCACCCTGTTCGATCGCCAAGAACCCGCAACTTCGAGCAAAAAAAAAAAACAAAAAAAAAACAAAAATCTCCCCGAAGTTATTTCTCGTCGCGCACGTACGGAGGCGAATTTTTAACGCAATTTCATTCGCCCGTTTCGCTTATACATTCGACTGTACACCTTTTCTTCGTCGTTTCTATCATCCGCGAAGAAACGACACGAAAGGGGTTGGGGGGAGGGGGGGGGGGGGGTTGCGATCGCGTTTGCTCTCATTGCTTCTCACCCGTTTACAGGAGAGATTTTATTGCGGCAGCCCTCGCGAGCACGCTTTCCCATCCCGTAGATTGTCTGCGGCGAGAAAACGTTTCCCTGACGGCAGACATCCCCTGCCACCCCTGCCTTTTCCAACCCCCGGAAACGTAGCTCTCTTTTTCTCTCAGGATTTTCTTCAAACCCGAGCCGGAAAACGAAAAGAAAGAACGAGGGGCCCTCGAGGAAGGAACAAAGGGGTTGGGAGGCTTGCCGAGGTCTGAAAAGGGTAGGGGGTGGTTTTGAGTCGGTCGCTGTAGGGGTTGCGTTCCCGGGAGTGAGATACGTGCGAGAAACGGGAGCACTCGACAGGAATACGAATTAGCTGGAAAATCAACGAATTCGAATACACTTGGCTCGAAACGTGAAGAAAAGTCGTACAGGGTGTTCCGAAACGAATGGAATTTATATCCCGAAGATAAAGGATCAGGATCAGCCAGTGAAAAGTCATTATTAATTTTCATTGTGGAAGAGGCACTCTGGATGAATTTTTTTTTTTAGAGCATTTGTTTGGGTTGGTTTTATATAATATTAAATGGTTCTTTTTTTGATAAAGGGGCAGGATAATTTTGGGTTAGATTATTCAATTATTCTATTTTTATTTCATTTGTTGGAGAGACGTTTGGAATTTAATAAGAATTGAAATATATTTTTGATCTTTGAATAATTGAAGAAATATTATTTTTATTTTAATCAATGATTCGTTTTAATCAAGGATTAATATTTAATCATTAAAATAAATCAAGGATTAATATTTAATAATTGAAATTAATGAAGGATTAATGTTTAAACATTTTTTATTAATCCTTGACTAATTGAAACAATACTTTTAATACTCGATTAATTAAAGAAATATTTTCAATCTTTGATTAATTTAAAAAATAACTTAAATTTCTTATTAACGATAAAAGTATATATTTCCTATCTTTGGTTAATTAAAAAATCAATTACCCCTTTTTTTTCAAACAAATCTAAACACTTTTCTTAAACTTTCTTCATTTAATCGTCACTACGATAAAACCTCAGGCCGATTGGTACAATTTTATTGATCCAACTTAAAACCATTAACGCCCTTTTAAATATCAAGTGCGCACACTTGACCCGAAAGATTATCGAGTCGAGCTCAAAAATTACAGAAAGAGAACGAAACAGAGACGAGAAAAATTCGATAATTAAAAAAAAAAGAAAAAAAAAATCAAACCGAAACGAAACCACTCCGGAGTGAGTGAAATCCGAACGTGAAGGGGAGGATTAAAAAAAAAAGTCTCGGACTGGATGCTCGAACGATCGCTCAGTTATTATTTCATTATTTCCATTAATTTAATATCCAGAACTGAA
Source organism: Ophioninae sp. B BG-2022a (assembly GCA_030522765.1). Lineage (NCBI taxonomy): Eukaryota > Metazoa > Arthropoda > Insecta > Hymenoptera > Ichneumonidae > Ophioninae sp. B BG-2022a. The sequence continues at coordinate 12,320 of JAPYZJ010003550.1, read as the reverse complement.
ATTCCTCGGGGGATCGAGGAGAATAACGAACAAACTCTGACGTTCGTACGTAGACCATCGAGGCCCTCGGTTCATCTGGTCTCGTGGGTTACGAACGTGAATTTAACGATGGGTTGGGGGAGGGGGTTGGTGAGAAAGTTGCCCGTTAAAAAGTCCAGGGCTTTGTTGCGGGGGGCGCAAAAGAGAGCGTGTACGCTTCGGGTTGTCGGCTGCCTCGGAGATGGAGATCTGACTTGTTAATTTTTTGCCACCGACATCGCGTATAAATTCAAATCGTTGGCGTGCGCAGGGAAGGAGAGTTTTAATTGATTCGGAGGTTGGATATCGTGTACGAAACTTCTGTGGCGCGTCGAAAAAAAAAATCCATCCGTCAAAATAATCGATCGAATTTTTTCATCATTTTTTAAACTTCATTAATAAAGCTCGAAAAGTTCTGAAAAAATAAATGTAAAGCAATAATCGTAATGGAAGTTAGTAAAACCCAAACAAACCCAAACGAATAAATTTAAAGCAAAAATTTTCGAAATATTTCGAAAATAATTTGTGCAACGAATTATCCTTTGATTCACGTGTTGCAATGACTCGATGGATGGAAATAGTGTGAAAAAGAGGACGAAGTTGTTCTTCATTACTACGGTTGATGCACTTCCGGTATAGATGGTATTTTAAACAGGAGTAGCTAATTTCTAGCGAGTCACCCGATATCCAGAACTTCAAGGTTCTTGGTGATATCGCTCCGTCGTGGGTTGAAAATAAAAAGTTTAGCAACTCTGACTATTGAAACTGCACGAGGATCCTACGGTCTCTAGCCTTTTCCCTTTCCCCATCGAGGAATACACCTCGGTTTGCCTCTTTCCTCTTGTTGCTTCTTCTTCTTCTGCCTCCTTTTCTTGCTCCTCTTATTTCCCGAGTTTATAGTTTCAAACTGTCGCAGGGAATAACGAAGTCGGGAAATAAAATTGCCGTGTATAGGTATCCGGGTTTGCCATGCTTGCGACACACCAGAAAATAGATATTCGCCCCAATGGAAAAGCCTCGAGGATTCGAGAGAGTTTCATTTTAAAAAAATTTATTTTTTTATATTTTTTATTAATAAACCGTTTAAACGAGAAAAAAGATTATTTCGAGGAAAAAGTCTTGACTGCGCACTAGGGATTTGCCTAGATCCAACTACTTACATTGGATATGATCATCGGGTAGTCTCCAATATTAGCCATCGTTCGAATCTCCAAACTTCCAGATATTGGGCAATCCGAAGTTTTCTCTTTGGGTCATTGAACCCTGCGAACCGAGAGGCTCCTGGTAAGCTGCGTCGAAATCCAGAAACGTCATATTCCGGGTGACAGACGTCCGAAAAGTCAAAATCCAGAAGCCGTTCTCGAAACGTCACCAAAAACGTTCATTCGAACGGAAGTCGCTATCAGAGGCATCCGTCAACGCTTAAACGCAAACAAAATTGACGTAACTCCAATTTTCCATTTGATATCTATTCTGGTATTTGTAAGGCAGCTTTTCAATGGGTCACCGCGCTATGACGTTTCGAATCATTTACGATGACTACGAAATCTGACGGATGTCGTTCGATAGTAGATTTTTCGATCGAAAATCGGCTCGATAAAATCGATTTTCGAGATTTCGTCATTGGACTGTAAGAAACATAGGAAAAGTGGTATCAGTGTGCAGAGGTAGTATGCACCAAGAGCCTGAGGGTTTTCAACTGGTAGAGGAGGATCGTTCGGATCGAGAGAGAAACCAGCAGCGCTGCTGCGTCTCCAGGCTTCACGGGGTGTAAGTGCTATTCCGTGTACGTTTCATACCCCCAGTGTGCTGGAAGCTTCCCTTCGTCCCGATGAGTCGCAACCAGCCCGGCTCTCCCATCCCCTCGGCTTGTCTCAATCACGTCCGTTTGAGTCAGTTCCCTCCGGAGGAGAAGGGTGAAACAAGCACGACCACCCCTCCAACTATCCATCTCGTTCTCACGGCGCATACTTCGTCGAGTCTATCGGGATGCGCCGCTTCTGTAATGCACTACCCATGTTTGCGTTCTTTTGGATAACAGAGGTTGGAACCCAATTAACAGTCATTTGAAACCCAATTGGCAGTCATTTGGAACCCAATGGACAGTCATTTGGAACCCAATTGGCAGTCATTTGGAACCCGATTGACAAGCATTTGGAACCCAATTGACAGTCATTTTGAACCCAATTGACAGTCATTGCCAATGACTACCAACCCAATTGTTGGCAGTCATTTGGAACCCAATTGACAGTCATTTGGACCCCAATGGATTCATTTTGAGCCCAATTGGCAGTCATTTAGGTTTGTTTGGGTTTATTATTAAACAAACGCATTTACCAAACAGTTGGAGGTATATAGATGACTAAACGATTGTGGTGTATCTCAGTGCTGCATTTACGCAAGATTCATCAATGACAAAAAGATGGCCTCCTCGGTCCGTGGCGGAATATTGGATGGTGAATACTAGAGAATTTCGGGTTGGGGCTTCCACTGTTTCGCTCCCGTGTGCAACGCTGATTTTCATTTCAATGACGCGTACGACTCTCTCGTTGGTGATAGAGGCCGATAGAGAGTAAGAGAGAACGAGGCTGATGTGTACCGCGTGGATACGCGAGGGCATGAATGTTTCATCGATTCGTTTGCGGAGGCGAAGTGATTCCCGGGCAAAGTCCGTGCGCGCCGCACTGATGGAGGGTTGTGACGGTGATGACATGATTTATTCATGTCCTCCGAAATCGATCGTCCGGCAAAACCGTCATACACTGTGCCCGCGCAACATCATCGCAGAGATAGCAGCACTTAATGGCCCCCGCGTATGCTTCCCGCAAAATATGTTGATGATGATGATGATGATGGTGTTATACGTCACGGTAGTCTCCTCTCTCTTTCTCACCGCCCTTTGGCGAGGCTAGCCGGGGGCAGTCTTTCCCGCCCACTCATGGTATCCACTTCGTCGGCCTGACACCTGTGACCTGGATCATTAAATCTGCATTTTGATTTTCTTTTTCCCGTCCTCTCACGCCTATCCGGAACCGTTTTTACGGAATATAGAGTCGGTTCTGTTCAGCTGGTAGCCATGATGATAAACGACCGATCGCTGGATACCGAACGATAGAAGGCTTCAATGCCGTTAGAAAAATTAAGAAAGATTCAAGGCCCAGCCAAAATGCAGCATTGGATAAAGCTGGTTCGAAAAACGATTGATAGGGTAGGGTCCTGGTTGGCGACCATTGGTGATCGGTGCCCATGTCAGACTTGGTAAATTAGATGATCGAGATAAGTCGAAGGTTGAGTTCACTTTGACTAATGCCAATAGGAGTGTTCACCGAGTTTCGCCTCCGTATCTCGCTGAACGACTCTTCAGTAAATGGAGGAGAAACGGTAGCTACCAAGTTGGCTATAATTCCCAAGGCCCGATGGATAGGTCCTGTCGACTAGGTTTAGCCAAGATCAGGCAGGAAAGATGAGATCGGGAATTGTAGATTAGCGGTCATTCGGTGAAAGCCAGTAGCCAGGGGAGAAAGATCGAACGGGACGGATAAGAAGTGGTTTGGAAGAGACGGAGGTACGTGGACAAACCGCCATTGGGCCACTTGGCCATTCGAGGTCACCAAGGTGAACACTCCGGGATGTTGTCTCGCTCCGGTAAATCCGCTGGCGTTTCGCCCTCTGGTGATATGTGATCGTGGCTTTCCAGTTCGAAACTCTAATTAATACCTCACCGATTCGTTTGAGCTCGCGTGACGTACGAGCCTCGGTTACCTCGGTATCCCATCCTGCCAACTGGTGTCCAGGATCCAGTTGGAAACACCTAACACCCTGGTATGTGCCACTGCGCGCTGCTTGTGGTCACCGGCAATCCCCTCTGATCATTCGCCTCCCCCTGGATATCCCCATCCCGATTTTCCAACTAAAGCTTGCAACCCCTGGTCATTTGTTATACCCGGACCACAAACTTTCTCCCAACTTGCTTCCTTCTTGACGTTACGCCGATACCCATTTGCAAACCCGAGCAGCTCCTTCTGGAACGACATCTGAACGCATCCGAATTACCAGGCCAAAAGTCTAGCACGTATTGAAACATTGTTACGTAGCCCCGATAGGAAGACAACCTAATAGGAAAAGATAGATAAAAGTCCCTAAATTCCCTAGGGACCCAAAATCCCAAGGCCCTCTCTTTTCCTAATGCGATTCAGTCTTCCACAACCTACTCTCGCTATGCAGCACATACTCAACACCCCGCGCTGCTCCCTCATTTATTTCTCGTTGTTCCCTTTCCTGACTCCCTCGTTCGCGCAGTGGTGAAGCAAGAACCGGAAGTAAGAGGAACTAGCACGTAATTCGAATCGTTCGCTCCAGAAGATCGAAGAGAAAGAAAGCACCGGGAAACTGGAGCGGTACTGAGGGGGTCTATTCTCCAACACAGTCGAAGAACCGACTGACTCCCTTGGCCCTTTTATATTCCCAGATACAATCATGAATTCCGGTTGCACCCACTGAGGTAGCGCACCAATGTTCACCACTCAAATGGCACATACTCTCGAAGAAATCCAACGGGCTATATAAATCTTTGCTCTTTCAACTTTCAACGTCCTTCGCGGTCTGGGAACCGCGATGTACGTTCGGTTGAAAAATTCAGGTGACCGAGCAGACTGGAATGTATTTTTAGAAAACTCGCGATATCCTTTTGTCTTCAATGATGGATCAAGGAGGTGCGCACTTTGGCTCATTGTGCTCAGTTGCCTCTAATACTTTCACTGTACCTGGTTAATCTTATCCCTCATCTAGGAGTCATAAAGAACAGACGTTTGGGTTAAGATCGAGTCAAAGTCAAAGTCAATAATTACCTTGAAGACTCGTACTCAATCTTCGTCGAATCTGTGCCGAATATCTTGCAAGAAGAATTCGTAATCGTAGAAGAAAAAAAAAAACGAAAGACGAAAGAAACATTCGAAAGGGGCACTCGTGACTGGAATAGCTTCGCGTTTGATCCCTGTGAGTAGAGACGGGTGCGAGAGTATCACGTTTCTTGCTCTTTCTCTTCTGCTCTGTCGACCTTCTCGGCTTTCAACGTTCACCTCTGCGGCTCTCTCCATCCCGCAACCCCCAATACACGCGCAAACACGTATACACACCTAGACACAAAGCATAACGAGCTGTTGCCGTCCTTCCACTTTCTTTCCGATGAGCACGTTTGCCGCTGGTTGAGCAAACGTTTGCATTTCCCCGTGGACGCTTTTCTCGGCACCCTCTCGAGCAGTCGGGGGCTTGCACATCCATTCTGACCGAGGCAAGTCTCGAGGTAGTCTATGAGGGGTGTCTCGCGATCGCGTGATCGTTGTCTTTGCATCCACAACGACCAGCAAGAATGATGATAAAGGTGAGAGTGTATGGACACACTACGAGCGATTACTCATTCTCTACTTACCTGCAACAGCGCATTCTCACCTGCGTGTCAACCTGTTTGGGTTAGTGTTTGGGTTTGCTTATCGTCTAATCTGCATATCAGGTCAGAGGACCTAAAAATAAATTCATCGTTGAGAATGCATTAATTAACGTCATTCTTCGTTTCAAGGAGACCCGTGGCGATGATTGCTAGAAGTTCGCGTACCGGTAGTGGCACCTCCATGATCAAACATTAGAGAGTCCACAAGACCTAAACGCCATGGACGTTTCTTGGCTGGATTAATATGGAAATCCACTGAAAGTGTATCATCAGGATACCGATCTTGATACGTGTAAACGTCAGTCCTAGGATGAAATTGTGAACGTCCACGAGACCCTAGAAGCCAGCCTTGGCGTCCACTCTGTGGAATCTTTTGGCGTTGAAGCATACATCGCTCCATAGTCCCCTAGCCTGCACACCTTTCGTAGGATTATTAATTAAAACGACGCCGGGTAACGTCTTTGCTCTCCAGCCGCAACCCCGTCCGCATCCAGCTTAGGTAATATTTACAAGGGGTACTGCGGAGCTTAGAGGCCGGCTCGCCACCTCCGGTTCCCACACGGCAAGGCTTAGCGTCTCTTCTACATGTGCCTTTGCCTCACACCAGCGCTAGCCGATTACAGGCCGGTATTGATTAAACGCGATACTTGCGGATGTTGTAGCTTCGTAAGTGTATGGGTGGCCCGGAAGGGGTTGCGCTTAGCGGGTACACACTCCTCAGCACCAGCGTTAAACGATGCTACCGAGTCTAGGTGTGGGTCGGTTAGCGTTAGGAAACCGAGTTCTCGCTGGCTACGGTTACAAACTCGTTGGAGGTACACCGTTCCTTTCATGGAAAGGGTCTGGCAATTAATATTATTTATCGACGTCTTAATCGGGGTGGCCACATCTGACTAGCATCTCTTCGCTCACCTAGCTACGCTCACCCTACTAGTTTCCAACTGGTAGACGCTTCGCGGCTTAGCCCAGACATGTATACATGTACAGCTACCTCCCTGGGGCCTACCCCGTTGTTCGGGGGATGGAAAGTCGGTATATTCACCCTTGTAGGGAATACGAAACGCTGGAGTCGGTCTAGGTACATACCAGGGCAAGTTATCTCGAACGATATCTTGGTAGATCGTACATGGGAAGGAACTAAGAAACCGATGGAGCAAGTGGCTTCTTGCCTAGAGACTGGGAAAACCAGAATTGATTTATCGGGATTATTTATATCGCGTCTTCACGGATTGGAAGACCCCGTGGGCAAGAAATGGGATCTACCGGCGCCACTTATCGGATATGATTCGTTATATGGTATTTTTCATCATTCCTGAAAAGAACCAGAAGAAACGACAGTCTTCACGACTGTCCATTTCTGACCCCGTATAATCGACGCTTGCGCTGTACCCACTGCTGCTCCTGCTGTTCGTTTTTTTTTTTCAGCGCTGCGTTCGTGGGTTGCCCGACTCATTTATTTGGATGAAAAAAGCAATAAACTGGGACTGGTACAACGCAGAGTTCCTGCTACGGATATCGTGTTGGTCAGCCCACACCAACCAACCCTACCCCCTTATGTAACCCAATAGCCAACCTCCTCACGTGTTCATCCAACCCTCGCTTTCTGCACGCATCTCTCCGTTTCTCCATCGTGATCCCTCTGTCCAAGTATACGACACGCTACACTCGCCATTATGAGGTTGTAACGATGAAACGAGCACGTAGGCATACCCGTTGTCTGCATACAGTCCGGTCTCCAGGCTTGCGACAAGCTTTGCACTTGATCCTCGATTACACGCGAGCAACCGGAGAGTCAACTTCAAGCGGAAACTTTTACCTCGCTGTGTCGCTCGAATGAACGGATTTTTCACTCGTGCTTAAACTTCCAGACCTATCCTCGTGATGACCAACCAGCAGTTTTAAACTTTTCTGGCCTGAGCACATGCGAGCTGAACATGGACATGAAAATAGCTCATTCTTCTCGCTGATACGTTCACTATTTTAAGCTCTAGGTTGAGCCAACCATTTTTGGCAAATAAAATGAACGTTGAATCTTGATTTCAAAAGAGAGAGAAAAAATGAAAAATAATTGAATATGACCGTCACAACCCAAACAAACCCAAACAAAATCGCTCGAAGAACTAACCTTCCCTGGCGATTAATACCTCAAAGGGAAAATCGTGGACGCTTCGTCAAAATGATTTCGCTAATCCTGCCATCCTCGTGCAAACACAGCTACACCGGATAATCCATGTACTCCTTGTTCCTCGTCCGAGAGAAATAGCTGCAGGCTCTTCCTCGTGGAAAAGTTAAGATACTCGATGTTCCATAATGAAAGAGGAATTAGCCGAACCGGAGGGCCCGGCAGTTTCGCCGAGGCCAGACTCCGTCAGACTTGTTGGAAGTAATACCGAGCGAGCAGATGAAAAACTTGGTGTCCGGGCAACCCGTGACTAAGGGCGATACTCATTAACGACTACTTACAAGTGAAAGCGGACGGAGATCCTTGGCGATCATTGGCTCACGTTGGAACGTGTAGTCTTCGTCTAAGAACCTGGAGGATGGAGTCTTGGTCGTTGAAAACTCGAAAGATATCCTAGTACTATAGATAGGTGAAAAAAAAAAGACGGGGCACTCCCATCCCATTTCGAACAAACTCGTCGCTAAGTAATTAGACGTATCACTTGCTCAGTCTGGAAGCTAACATTGGAATTCTCATTCCATCTGGCTGCCCTCAAGAATCATCAATACCCATTTCCACTCAACGATCTCGAACTATCTACTATGGACAACCTAACCCAAACAACATAACTGTTTCCTTGTTCGTTCGGTTCAGTTTACGTTTTGATTTAGTCTGGAAGCTAATATTGGAATTGGAATACCATCTAGCTGCCCTCAAGAATCATCGATACCCATTTTTACTCAACGATCTCGACCTACTATGGACAACCTAACCCAAACAAAACTGTTCTTCTGCAGTTTGTTTGGGTTTGCTAAAGCCGACCCAAACCCAAACACCGTTCCTGTTGCTTCCTTAAGCACTCCCTTTTTGATTGACACTTGGAATCTGACGTCATTCTCAGCTCTACTTTTACGCTACTTACCCCGATAGCTGTTTTTTTGCTGTTTTGTTTGGGTTTGCACTCGGTGGTGGGGATTCAGCAATGCGGGCAAAGCTTTCACCTCCGGTTGCTCCCGGCGGAGGTGTAGATCGCGGCCAAAGTGCACCTCCGACGTTTCTCGCTCCACACCATCCCAGGTCGTCTCCACGCTGGCGAACTTGTTCGTGGCGTTGCCGCGGAAGCGCTTAGTTTCTCGTACGAACGATTTTCACGAAGGCGAGGGCGCGCCTCCGCGAACGCCGCACGGGAAACTTCCAATTGAAATATTAATTGGTCCGTTATGAGTGCCGAAGAAGTTGGGGATGGTAGAGACAGATGGAGCTTAAGAGGTTCTACCTCGTCCCCCCTCCTCTTTCCCGGAGGGTGAACGGAGCTTTCGATGTACCGGAGTTTCGAGTTGGAATAAAAATGAAAAATACCGGTGAAACTCCTGGATGAAGGTTGAAGGTACATTGTATACGAGGACTGAGGAAAAAACGATGAAGAATCGTGCGAAGATGAAGTACGTTTGAAGGCAGCTCGTCGTAAAGTCATTAACAGCAATAACACGAGGAACAACTGGACCGGAAATAACCGAAGGAAAACTCGAATCGGATCGAAACAGTTTTCGATATTCAATTAATACTTCGGTATTGGTGATAACGCTCCATTTTCCTCAATCTCTTCGTCGTAGCTTTTGTTAGCCTCCAGCAATTTCCTGTATTCCATCTTTACTCATCGTCCATATCTAGTAAGCCAAAGAAATCTGTCGTTTTCGCGTTGATACAAAACTCGAAAATCTCCTGATCACAAAATGGTGGAAATTTGACGAAATCTGACAACTCGAATAAAGTCGATCGATCATCGAAGTATCAATAATCCAGCATCTTTTTTTCCTACGTCAATAACCATCCCCGTCCTATCCAGAAGCGACAAAAAAAACTGTCTTTCGACCTGGGCGTCAACCAGACACCAACTGTCACCGAATCAGCCAGGTGTAATCGGCTTTTCGTTTCTCCTGGAAAATCATTGTCCTCCCTGCCTCTGGCTTTAATAACAGAGGGAATAAAACAAAAATACAACAAAAAAAAACAGCGACCATTCGGGAGAACGGAAGAAAAACAAAACAACAAAAAAACGAAAAAAGCCGCGTGAACATGGAGAGGATGTGCGCTATTCGTTGGGTCGGTCGGCTAGATGTGGAGTGGCTGGGGCAACGATAGTCATTGCCCGGCCCTCGACTCAACGGATTTCGAAATCCTGGCGAGCTTTGCCAGAAACACGAATCTACCCTACCCGGACCACCTCCCCCCCTTCCACCAACAAACCTCTACATTGTATTCACCTTTCTACACAGCAAGCTTCGACACATCGATACCCAATACCAAAACTGGTATTTTCATTTCCGCTTACAGCTAGCTCTACCCAAGCGCTCGAAGCGCGCTCTTTCCCGGCGGGCTTTTCCAGCACAATAGTTCAAACCCCTGTGACAGCTCTCGGAGGATGTCCGTTCAACGATAGTTACGCGCAATACACCCTCACCAATTGCCAACGAATTAACCGTCAAAATGTAGGCGACTATCGAAACTCCAATGTTGGCCATCAATGTATTGGACCCTGTTGGGTCCATGTTGCGTCGGATGTGGTGGAACGGAGACCAGGCATCGCTGCCAATAACTACGATCTTTCGAAGGTGAAATTACAGATGAGTACCAACCCAAACCCAAACCCTTCCCTCGTCTCTCTTTTCCCATTTACGTCCCTCTCTATCCATCGCCAATTCTCTACCATCCGAATCGATTCGCCATAAAATCACCATGCCGAGTGTCACCCAATGAGAGATACCAACTACGATTCTCCCGAACACCGCTGACATTTCGAGACGGATGTGGAGGGATGATGGTGGCAGGCGTGAACAAAGCCGATCGATTCATGATTCCGCCAAATTCAGTTTCATACCTCTGGGATTTAAAAAGAAGAAGCGATGGAAAATTGGATATTTTGGGGTAACTCATTGAATCTTCGAAGTAGACAAAAAAAACTGGAGAAATTGTTTTTTCCTTCATAATTAAGTAGATAATATCGTAGGAAATAATCGGGGAGTTGGAAATACATAAAAAGAAATTTCAGGAAGTGAGTACAAGAGAAAAATATTCTTTTAGCTTAATTACATATTTATACTTAATTATTATCATTGTCTAAATTAAAAAGAAATTGTCTACAGAAAATTCTTACGTCTGCGTGGGAACAATAAATATAACTAAAAGAAATGAGAAACTATAGCTCTTGAAATAAAATAAGAAAAAAATAAAAAAGAAATTAAAGAAATAAATAATAAAAATAAAAAATGAAATATAAAAAAAACATTATTGAATCATATTCATTCATGAATTTAAATATACGATTATTCGCAGCTTTGACTTTACTATCGACTTTACTGTATCATTTTATTGATTAACGATGCCGGTGGCCGGAAGCTTCAAATTTTTTCCTCCGGTTCAGGATTTTTGCGGACTAATCCGGGTTCGCCCCATCTCCACTTCGGCTTTGGAGAACCGTAGTCTCGCAATTAGCACGCTCGAACTTCGACTGCTTAATTAAGCGGTTGGGTAGCCGAGGCAAGAGGGGGAGGATTCGGAGTTGGTCCATTCTCTCTCTCTCTCTCTCTCTCTCTCTCTCTCTCTCTCTCTCTCTCGAAATAGGTGGGGAAGGAGAAAGTCGCGGAATCGGATCTTTCGGTTGACTCAGGCTGGATACTAGAAAAGTATTGCAAAAGCTCGCGAAATACTCTATACACGAAACGTACCCCCCCAGGAGTCTCCCCAGCAGAATTCTCGTTGCGACTCCGGGACTCTGACTCGACTGGCTCGGTTCACGTCCGAAAACGTTGGGGGGATGAAGAGAGGGGTGAAGCCACGAGAGTGAAAACCACCCCGGCTATCTCTCCAACGCCACAACGGAAAGCACGTCGAGAGTCTCGGCGAACGATTATTAGAAGCAGTTGTAGGGGCAAGGGGGAGGGGGTGGGGGGTGGAAAAGTGTACGTGTGGCCCGTATACGTGTGTACAAAAGCTCGCGCTAACTTATCCGTGACTTGGATCCAACCGCAGAATGTCGGGCTAGAGACCTTGTTTCCGGGATAATTAATCCCGAAAACTAACGGGACGTTTGGGGGTTCTGATGGCTCGAGGTAGGGAAGAGGAAAAGGAGGAGGGAGCAGAGGGAAGAGAAACAAAGTTCCGACGTAGACATCCGTCCTGGCGCCAAAACTCGAAGAGGCTCTTCTTCGGATACAGCTACCAACGTACTGGCTCGCAGACTCCTGGAGCCTGCTGGACTACAGACGGTAAAAGACTGCTACAGCTACTCGATGAAATCTGCTTCGAAAACTGACGAAGGCTTTCTATCTAGCTTTTGATACGGGCTCTGTTGGATTGAAATCCAAAAGTTGGATCTAATCCTAATAGCAGCATGAAAGAATCCAGATGGAAATTGGCTTTAGTCATTTTGCTAGTTATCAAACCCTGTTGGACTTCTGGAAAATCTAGATCCGAATCTTCAGTCAAAAGATTAGACCCAAACCCAATAGACACCTAATAGGATCTAGCTTTGTTCTCAATCTTGCCAGTTGGTAAACGCTATTGGACTTCTGAAAGACGTAGATGGAAACTGAACTGGATAATCCAATTCTAGTTGAAACCCAAACATATTTAGTTCCTTCTAGTTCCAAAACCCTGCCTAGGGAAAAATGCAAACCGATCGAAAGCCAATAGAAT
>JAPYZJ010003549.1:0-21627 GCA_030522765.1 Ophioninae sp. B BG-2022a | reverse complement strand
TATATATATATATATATACATATATACATATATGCATATATGTATGTATGTATGTATGCGCGTACGCCCATCAATTACTTCGAATGTTGAGACGAGACACGAGGAGAGCAAACCATTGGAAAACGACGAGGATGAATAAACGAGATATAATATATATATAAATAACTGCGTTGGGTATTGAAAGATTTTACGTACTTTCTTATAGCCTTGCGCAACGAATCGACGTTCCGTTCCGTTTGTTTGGGTTTTGTTATTCTTGTTTCTTTTTTTTTTTTACGCAATTGTCGTTGTAATTACTTTTGTCAGAGCAATTGCTTTTTCCGATGGCTTTTATTGTTTATTATTGTTGTTGTTGTTTGGGCTTGTTTGGGTTTGTTTGGGTTTGTTTGGGTTTGTTTGCGTAACGTATTTGTTGTATTCTTTGGCATTTTTTAGTTCGTTAACATAGTTTTTATTGTTAATAAGAGACGGGTAATTATTTCTCGTTTGGGTCTTCGTCTTTGACAAATCGAATCGTCCAGGCAAATTGTGCACGCGTCGATACGAAAATTCAATATTGCAAAAAGAAAAATAAAATAAAATAAAAACGTAAAAAAAAATGAAAAGATTGGAAAAAAGAAAATATCTTCCGCCACAAATGCGAGATCGACGTAAGCAACAATTTGGAATAATGAATATTAGACAATAATTATCGATACAGCTCACGACGCGGCCAAAATTTTGACTTCCGGTTTCGGACGTTTTTTTTTTTTGTTTGTTTGGGCTTGTTTGGGTTTCTTCTTTTTCGACGATGGTGCGGGAAGAAAAATCGCGCGCGGGCGTGCTCGCGTCGCGTGTCGGGTGTTACTTCATAGCTTCATCTTGCAGCGAGAAGAAACAGAAGAAAAAACGAAAATGGAGTAAAAAAATCACGATTGTGGCGTAAAACAAAAAAAAAAGAAGAAAAAAATGTATCTCGCTCGCGTGTAAAAAAAAATCGCGTTGATCCTGTCTATTGCGTCATCGATTACTATTATTGTTGTTGATGTTGTTGTTGTTATGCGTACCCAATGTGAAACGAGTACGGAAACCTCTGTTGCGTTTCTGCTGCGCGCTGTTTGCAAATAAACGATACCTTGCATTCGACGAAAAAAAAAACGAAAAAAAAAAGAACACACACACACAAAAATTCGTAAGGAAAATGAATCACCGGTTTCTTCTTCCGTTATTTTTCGTGTTTTTTTCTTTTCTTCTTTTTTTTCACTCCGAGTTACGAAGGAAAGCAAAAGTTCAGCAGTTTCGAAAAATCGAAACGAATTTTCTCGTCGCGAAATGAAAAAACAGAAATTTTGAGAAAACGTTTGTCGGAATTTTTCAAAAATTTCAGTCTCGTTTACACTCGAAAAAAAAACAACATTATTAAACCTCTTTCGAACGCCTTTTCGAGGCTACTGCAAAAAATTTTCGAAAATCTCTGCATGGAAAAAACGAACGAAATAATACACTCGTTAATGAATTTTTTCGAATGTCCATCTCGTCCCTAAAAGAATTTCGGATGTTTCTTTCTTCTCTTTGACCAAATCGTAAATTTATATATGTATATATATATATATATCCACACACGTAAACGTGTCGTTTATAATCGCTTCCAGAATTAATCCCAAAACGCGAAAAACTGAAAAAGAATTCGAAAGAGAATGAAAAAATTCATACGAGTTCACAGAAAAAAAAAACAATTGAAAATTGAAAATGATGGAATATCGAAAAACGAACATCGGGAAAGAGCGGAAAAAAAATTCAGATTGGGGCGATCTAGTTTTTCTTTTTACAACCGAAACGTACAGAACGGAAGAAATTGTAAAAACGAGAATTCGGAAGAAAATCACTCGTTCGAAGTTGCCCGATTAATCTTGAAAAAAAGAATAAAAAAGTGGAAAAAGAAGTATATGTATCGCATCGATTATAAATGCGATGTAACGATGAAACGAGAGAAGAAGACGAGGAAGAGAAAGAAGAAACAAGGATATAAATATATACAAAGCAACAATATCACAAGTTATTAAATATATATACATATGCATTTATATAAACATATATTTGCAAGCTCACGCGCGTGTGTGTGTGTGTGTGTCGAATCGTGGCTCCAGAGAAAGCAAAATTGAAAACGACGCGATTTGTCGAGTTCCTCATCGAGCAGCAAAAAAATGGCGCTTCGTTCTTTTTTTTTTCTATACGACGAATAATGCAGCCTTTCGGAGGATTGCGACGAAGAAATGTACACGAAGGATGAATATTCCGCTGTTGTTATCCCGAGGAAGAATGCGAACGAGCAGATGATAAACGAAGAGAAGATCGAAGAAACCGTGAAGAAAAAAAAAAGTATTAAAAACCTTGAAGAAAGAAAAGAAGTTACAATGTTATTATAAACGATTAATCAATAAAACCAAACGAATCTTGTTTCTTTTCTTTTTGTTAATTCTCGTGTTCATTGTTCAGTTGGAACAGGGCATGTATGGTAATAGAGAAAAATAAAGTCCGCAACGCTTCTTTATCGCTGCTCAATTTCGTATGGCTTTATCAAGCCGTCATCGATAAACATTTTTGCCTAAATTCGAACAAAACTGAGAAAAAAAAATCGAATCAGTCACTCGAAGTTTCAACGAAGCATGGAAACGCGATAAGCTTTCGTTCTTTCATAAGAGATAATGAAAACGAGAAGGAACGTGAACGAAGTGAGAATTCGTGATTTCGTCACGTCGTAATATGGCGTTTATTATCGTTCTCGTATTTACTGACAAAAGACCAATTTCTTTTACTCGTTTCTTTCGTTCTGTTTTTTTTTCTTTCGTTCTTTTCCTTCTTCGATGATTATATTCATTTTCATTGATTATTGTTTCTACGTTTCATCGCGAGGGAGGAAACGATCAGGAACGACGAGAGTTCCAGGATACTCGTATTTTCTAAGGTTCCTCCTCCCAGACAGTCTCCGTGAGAATCGCTATGTTGTCGAGTCCTGTCATCGGTGCGTATTCCAGATTCCACATCAAATTCGTAAATACCACTGAAACGCGGAGCAACTTTATTAGCATTCGCTCCGTTTCCCTTTGACGCCAAAGATTCTTAAATCGGCAAAACTATGAAAAATGAATTATTTGGATAAAATTTTTTGAAAGCCTCGATTGATCCGATACGAGAAAGAATCGCAGAAATTGAAACGAGGGAATATCGACAGAACGAAGAAGAAAAAAAGACAGTTCTCACGCATTTCGCCTTGATGGAGATCGGCGATGAGTTCGGGACACGAGCTGTTGCAGGGATTGATGGGCGTGAGCCTGAGTTGAGTCGCGCCGCGCAACTGTGCGAGCGTGATCAAGCCGGAGTCGAGTTCGACTTTTTTATAGCTCGGGCTGTTGTAGTCCGACGACATGAGTACCCAATTGAAGTGCGCCGGCGATACCGTACTCGAGAGAAAGTACGGACGTTGATAATACTTCCGTAACACTTTCACCGCGTTTATGTCACAGTTCTGCCAGTGAACGAACCATTTGGCGACTTCGGGCGAATGAACGCGTCGCAGAAACGCAGCGAGGTCCGACGAGCCCGTGCGCAGGTTTGACGTCAGGGCGCAAGGCACCGTCTCCATCAAACGTTCGTTTTCCAAATACAGCTGCAAAAAATCATCGATTAACAATAAGAACAATTCTGACAACGATGAAGGGCTGGGAAGCAAAAATGTTGGTCTCACATGGGTGATGTTGTCGAACCAGAAGTAATCCGTATTCATCACGGACCAAGAGTCCATCGCGTCAGTTATGATCGCTGGTGCATCGCGACTCAGATAATTATCGACGAGGTAACGATACCTGACATCCGAAAGTCGATCGATGGTCTCCAGAGCTTCGCATGTCTGAGATCACAAACGACACATTTGTATTTCATTTCAAAAGTATGGAAAATCGATGACAGTCGTTACTGGAATATGTGAAGAAAGAATCGAAACTCCGTCGGTAAAACCGGACGAAATTTCACCAACAGGGTCGCACCCTGGTTATTGTAATAAATTATTACAAATAATTAAAGCTGTCGTTTGCAATAATACTGAAATGGATTTTCGTAAGTTTGTTTGGGTTTCGACCTACAAACGCTTGTTTAGAATACTCGTAATCTATCGGTTCGACACTAGCGCCGTTTTGAGAGAAACATCAATTTCGTACAATCCTGCGCATGCTTAATACGAAGTTTGGACTTGACATTGAACTTCAAGCATTACCACACAATCCTCCTCGGAAATTGGATAATCGTTGTAGAACGGATTGTTGATCATGCAATTCTCGTGGTAAAAGTGTTGCCAGTTCCAGAACGGAAGGATCTTGATAGCCAAGAGCCGGCTTATCGCGGAGAAATGAGTGCCGACGAAATCGAGCTGCGCCGCGGCACAAGCGATAGTACCGATCGCGATTAGTATCAGAGTCGCTCGCAACACGAGCTGGAGCCACGATCGGCGCATAGCAGCGACAAGTGGCTGACAAATAATGTCCATTTCTTCCTCGGTGAATCCGGCTTGTTGGCAATATCTGATTTACAACGAACGCAAGAAAAAATCTTTTCATCGCGTTTAACAAGACCGGAAGTTCGAAAACTTCGAATTGAAAAAGGAATAACTATCCTTGATGATCTTCTTTCAAAATATATTTATATCAATATTTTTTTCAAGATATCGTCATTTTTACTTTGACTTTGTAAACGATCATTTGGAAAAGCAATTAACGAAGTAATTGAACAAAATAAATAATTGAACTCCATTGTTTGGTCTTAAATCCTGCGTTCACGAATTTCGACTAAAGGTCGAGTTTTATTAGCATAAAGGACAAACGTGGAAAATTGAGTCGTTGAACTCACTTGTAAAATGAATTAAGCTCGTTATCGATGAGTCTGAGCTTCTCGGAGTGGCTCATCTCGTGAGGCTCCTTCGTGTACGGCTTGCGCGGCGGTTTGACACATTTATTACTCGACATAATTTCCTCCCCAAGATTTTTGCAATCGAGCCCTCTTTATCGAATTTATGCTTTTCCGATTCTTCGCGGAAGTTGTGTGAAAGTAAAAAAAAGGATAGCTGAGGAGCACGCGTATAGTAAACAACGACACTTCCGGGAGCGAGTGGAAATTACGTTCGTGCTCTCTTTTCGGCTTGGCTCTTTCGACCCTACCCTCTGTTCGCGTTATCGACGAGAATCTGAACGAAGAAACGCATGCGCCCTCTCGCGAGCGCGAAGTGCGCAAGGCCGGAAAATGCTTCGAGGGGTGTGGACGCGCCGCGTTTATTATCGTGTAGGAAAATCGATCGCGATTCGTCCTCATTTTTTATTCCATCTCTCACTTGTATGCGGCGCTGGTTATTCTGGGAGGATATTTTTATTATTCTGTAAGAGAATTTTTCAAGTGCAAAATCTGGCAAACGCTAATCCAAATTAGGGGAATCATCGATGTTTAAGTCGTGAAAATCGTGTTTTTAGGAGTTATTTACCATTTTTTAATAGAAATTTTGGATTTTGGGGAAAATTAATTGTAGATTCGTGATCAGGGGATAAAATTACATCGAAATGGATTGATTAAAAAAATATTTAAAATCTTCGTTATGATTTTCTCTTCAAAATGCTTTTTTAATCATTAGAATCCGATGATTTTTCGATTTTTGGCAGAATTTCAAAGTTGGACCATCGATTTTTGCTGATTTTTCCATACATACCCCTTTGGCTCTTTTTTGGCGATTTTTCAAGTGGACTTTCCAGGGAAAGTATAAGACCTATCGATATAAATCCAACGCCATTATTTAAGTCAGGCAAAAACGTTTTCCAAACACACTAAATAAATCCCCATCGCATAGAGGAAGCCTACTCTACGACCTTTTGAAATATCGTGATTTTTGAGATTCCGGAAAAGTGGCGGGGGAAGTCGAAAAAATTTTTTTGCGTTTTTCGACTATTAAAAGGCTCTATTTAATGGGAAATTTTCTGCTGATTACGAATATGCCTGAGTTTTTGCCGTAAGTGCAAAATTAGACTGGGAAAATGCGAAAAACCTTTGTAGAATATTTTCTCGACATTTTTCACATGACATTCTTAATTGGGACACCCTGTATATACATGTGTGTACCGTCAAAGTTTTCACAGTACAACTAGCGCTACGAGTGCCAGAGTAGGACACTAAAAACTTCGGACATTTCGCATAGCGGAAATCCCGAGTTGTTTCACCCCCCAGGGATGTACATACATGCTAAGAGCTGATAAGGGAAATTGTATCGATTCGTTGCACCCTCACATCCCTTCGCACCGCCGTCGTGTACACGCGACCTATTTATTCTGATTTATTTTTATTACGTATAAATTCCCACGAATGGCAAAACTTCGACGTCCTCTAACCTCATTTGTTTCATATATGCACTCAGGACAAGTGCTAGCAAGTAGGATAACGACTATTTATGATGCCAAACGCGGTGCACGCCGTGGCAAACATATTTTAGAATTCTCCTCGACGATAAATAAGATCCATTTCTGTATTGTTGGAAATTACATCTGGAAGTATCAATACGCGGTAGGCGAACGGAAGTTGATGTTATTAAAGGACGAGTAACGTTAGTAAAATCGGGTTGTGCGCAAGCGCCCTTTTCGCGAAATAAAGCTTCCGGCGGATTTTACGAAATTATTCTTCGAATATTGATAGCAATGAAATGTATTCTACTGCAATTGCAGATCTGCGTAAAATGCAACCGAATGCTCCTAAAAGGCATTTTCTATGATTTTTACAAGCTAACTATTGGAAAAACCTCTTCGTGTAAGAGCTATTCGTTGACAAGCTTAACCTAAATTTTAGCTTCGATTTTTGAGTTACGAAATTCGAATGAACACGAGTAGCGCGTCAATTGCTATTGGTCCACACGCCCTTTAAATTTGGACGTCTCGAATAAGCGGAAGCTGTGAAACCGCGCTTTAGATCGCGATGATCGCAAGGTCCAATTATGCGCTAGTCAGAACGAGCGTAGAGAGGACGAAGTGAGGGTCGTTAGAACGCGGCGCGAGACTTCATTGGCGACAAAGTGTCGATTCGGTAGTTCGATCGCATACTTGCATCGATCCTTTTGCATCGAGATAAAAGTAATTGAGTATAATTGAGTGTAATTAAGATAAAAGTAAGGTTAGATTTCACAGTCTCTCCAAGTCTCGTTCAACGGAAAGAAACAAACGACAAAATGAATCTCGCAAAGTTGATGGGTAAGTTCGAAAGTTCGAAACTTTGAATAAACGATAATTATCGATCAAATAATTCCGGTCGTTACAGCTCGTTTCGTAATTTCGTATCAATCTCTCGGAAACGAAGAAACTCCGAACGCGCGTATTCTCTTTCAGCGAGTTCATAGGACAAAGTCCAAACTAACGCTCTGGCTGTTCGTTTGTCTACCAACCTCGAGCATGCGCGATTTAATTTCATTTCCTTTCCAATTTGGCTACAGAGCGCGTTATCCAATTGTTACAATTTTACGGATCGCAATAAACGCGAAATACCAAATCATCAGCGTTTTATTAACGATCCAAAACATTAATTGGATATCTACCGTACAGGTTTGCGCCGCGTTAGCCGAGCTTGCACGTACGGCCTCACCGGAGGTTTACGCTCGTTTTCTTCGCTACCGGAAACTCACCTTATATTGCAAAAGATGTGTAGAGACTTTGCGGAGAGCGAGCTTAAGCCAATAGCCGCAAAGGTAGACAAGGAGCATTTGTTTCCTGGGGAGCAAATAAAGAAAATGGGAGAATTGGGTTTGATGGCGATGACGATACCAGAGTCGTTAGGAGGTAGCGGTCTTGACTATTTGGCGTACGCAGTGGCGATGGAAGAAATATCGAGAGGCTGCGCGAGCGCCGGGGTTATCATGAGCGTCCAAAATTCTCTTTACCTCGGGCCAGTCGAAAAGTTCGGCAACGAAGCGCAAAAAGAGAAATACGTAAGACCGTTCACGGATGGCGCCAACGTTGGCTGCTTTGCCCTTAGCGAGCCAGGAAACGGCTCGGACGCCGGCGCCGCTTCTACCAACGCTAAACTCGAGGGTGACTCTTATCGCATCAACGGAACCAAATCTTGGATAACGAACGCTAACGAAGCGCGGGCTATCGTGCTATTAGCCACCACTGATAAATCCTTGAAACACAAGGGTATCAGCGCCTTCATCGTGGATTCCCCGAGCGATGGACTCGCCGTCGGCAAAAAAGAGGACAAACTCGGTATCAGAGGCAGCAGCACTTGTTCGCTCGTCTTCGAAGATTGCCTCGTAAACAAAAAGAATCTTTTGGGACAACCCGGAATGGGATTCAAAATAGCTATGATGACTCTGGGTAAGCTATTTCGTTGAAACGTAGAGCGGAGAATAAATTTACGAATTTTTCCACTTAAGGTCAATTTTTAACGAGAGAGAAATATAACTTTCGTCGCGTGCGTTTTTGGTCGACTTGAAGCTGCGAAATCATTCGTACGATTAGATCGAATCTAATAATTGAATGAATAAGAAAAATAAGCTTGGAAACTAAAAAAAGAGTAAACTGAAAAGTAAATATAATAATATTTTGTTACTAAACTTACTAGTAGGTGCATTAATTTAATAACCAAACGGTTCGAATAATTTCTGTTAATAATTTCTTTCCTTTATGGCCGCTTCGCACAAAAATGGATGTTGGATTTTAATTGTCGCTTAGCTAAGTGTCCCGGCTGACTTCTGAGGTACGTATGACCGAGGGTTGCGACTCCAAGGGTCGATCAGTCGATACGAAAACCGTAGATATGAAAACGACCAAAGTTCATCGACACGATGCGTCAGGGAGTTTTTGGTGGAAGCGAACTCTGATTTTATACAATCGAGCGACGAACTCGAAATAATTTGTTATCAAAAGGAAACTCATAATTTTATCGTATCTCGCTAATTACGTGATATATCGTTGATTGAAGCAGCCAATTAGTACAACCCGATTCCGTATCGGACAATTAAATAATTAAATCAATTAATTGATTATTCCTTGTCAATTAATTAACCATATTAATCGAGGTTATTATTAATTCATTAATTCTTAATAATAATGAGAATAAAAAGTGAAACGAAGATACAAGATGTAGTTAAACGTTTTAATTCCAGATAGCGGCCGAATTGGAATCGCCAGTCAAGCCCTCGGGATAGCCCAAGCCTCGCTGGACTGTGCGGTCGAATACGCCGGAAAACGAGAAGCTTTTGGAGCTCCGATTATTAAATTACAAGCGATACAACAAAAAATCGCTGACATGGCGACGAGAATCGAAAGCGCGAGGTTGCTAACCTGGAGAGCTGCGGGTCTCAAAGATGCTGGAAAACCTTTCACGAAGGTTCGATATTCGAGATTTTTCAAAAACAAAGAAAACCCTAGAAAATTCCGAATTTTGGTTCTCCGAAGTATCTTTTTAAGATCTATCCAAGCGGTATCTTTAAAAAACACGTTTTTCAAATCTTTACCCAAACAAACCCAAACAAACCCATATTTAGGATTGTAAAACTAGAAAAATGTTAAAATTCCAGGAAGCAGCTATGGCGAAGTTGATGGCTTCCGAAACCGCGACTTTCTGTTCCCACCAGAGTATCCAAATACTCGGTGGTATGGGATACGTGACGGATATGCCCGCCGAGCGTCATTACCGAGACGCCAGGATAACCGAGATATACGAAGGCACCTCAGAGATCCAGAGGCTCGTTATCGCCGGTAGTATCATCAAGGAATACGGATTAAAGTAGAACGAACCGATTACTCAATCGGTAACACTCAGTCGGTAACACTGCTTCGCGATTTGGAAATTAACCTCGCGAAAGTGAACTTGAGTGATAAAAACGACAAAATTACGTTCGAGGACGCGCAATGCCGATGCGCAGATATTCCTCCAGGTCCGAAATCCAGTTGATGGAATATGACGACGATAACGATCGTAAGCGAGTTCGAGCGATCCCTCCAAGACGAAAAACGACAAAACTCGGTTTCCGGAAATGCGTCGAGAAAAACCTCGTTTTTTTCAAAAAAAGCTCGTTTTTTCTTATATCAACAAAGTGCCATATTCAAAAATCGAAACTCAAAATAATCCATGACGTTTCTAAACGCCCCTTTTTTTAAAACACGAAAAAACCCAAAAAAAAATAAACTGTAACGACTTTGCTCCGCGAAAACTTTTTTCTTTTTTTCTTTCTTTTTTTGGAAAAAAAAAACGTTTTCTGCGACTTCGACGACATCATCGAAGTGTTAATACAAAAAAAAGAATTATTTCATTCACTTCACATTCGCTATTGAATCTTACGATTTTATTTAGACTTTTTACGATCACGTGACTGCTTGACATTGCGCATAATTCCTAAGTAGATTTTCATCTTACGCACATCGTACATATATAATAATAATAATGATAATAATAATTATATACACGTACTTTATATATATATATATATATCATCAGCCCTTTGGCAGCGCGTCGCCATAAGAGGCTTAAGGGCGAGGAAGGAAAAAGAGGAAAGAGGGGAGGGGGGGTTTGAAAGTACAGGAGCGGAAAAAAGATATATATCTCTCTCTCCGCTCCGCCATCGTAGTCGCGAACTAATATAGCTATGTCGCCGCGTATCGTATCAACGATATATCGGAACGCAAGAAAATTTCTTTTTTCTTGTTTTTTTTTTATCGTACACGCCGTTGACACGCTCGACTTGAATTTTTAAATAAATCTACTTGGCCGCGTATCTCGAGACCGCATCTTCGACCACATTTTTTTTCGACGACTCTTTAACCTCCTTTTTGTAGTTTTTGGAACGACTAAGAACTTTTTTTTTTTTGACGTTACGACTCTTTTGCTCGACTCTGCGAATTGAAATTGTTCGAGTCAGCATTTTTT
Organism: Ophioninae sp. B BG-2022a; assembly: GCA_030522765.1. Lineage (NCBI taxonomy): Eukaryota > Metazoa > Arthropoda > Insecta > Hymenoptera > Ichneumonidae > Ophioninae sp. B BG-2022a. Next base: position 10,707 of record JAPYZJ010003549.1, on the reverse strand, counting down.
TTTTTTGTGAATTGAGGTCAACGGTTTTTTTGTGTCTCGATTGCGGAATTGAACGTTTATGTTTTTTGAAAAAAAAAAAACGGGACAAATATCAAAGATCGTTCGCGAGTCGAAATGATTATTTATTATTTTTTCACTTTTTCCCCCGTATCGCTTCGATAATTATTCACAGCCCCAAATTATCGATCTAAAAAAAAATTGTTTTCATCCCCCTCGTTTCGATCTCCTAGTTCCTCGAATTTTCAGTGATTTTTGGAGACAAAAAAAAGAATGAATTGCCGTAATCGAACTTTCGATATTTCGACGAGAGAGGGAGAGAGAGAGAGAGGTCAAAAGAGATATCGAGATACTTGTTTAACGTACGTTTAATTTTGTGCAAACGACAATAAGACCAGTCCCGATCGTGTTTCATTTATTTCACAGTATCATCTTCGGTGGGTGTGCACGTATAGCCTTTTCTCCATTTATTCTTCTTGTTTTTTTTTTTTTTAATACCTTTTTCGTCAGGTGTAACGGAGCTCGAGACAGATTAGTTTCCATTTTGTATCGCGTCTCACTTTCTCACGACAGTCTCGGGTTTTTATTCTGCTACACAAGTACGCCTTCTGTCGGGTAATTTTTTCTTCCGTTTCTTCGATTCTTATCCTCTTATCAGTTAAGTCTCTTTGTATCGAGTGTAACGAAGAGAAATCCATTATTTTCTGAATCCGATCACAAAACTGTCGCAAAAGTTCGTTCGGTGCGAAAGTCTCTAACGCCATCTAGCAGAATCCGATCGGACTTGTACGACGCGAGATACGGACAACTTGAGCCATCTATCGGAAAAATCATGGATTTCTTTTTACTACGCCCAATATATATATATATATGTATTTTTTTTCGATTTCACAGCTATATATAATACGCTCCTTAAATTCGCGATCTATTGCTCGATCCTTTGTCGCTCCACGGTTTTCCAGGTTTCGCGTGTTTCTATGGCTTAATATTTAACGAACAACAAGTTTTACAGTATCGATGATAGTTATAAGTCCCTTGAGATCGCTCGTCGTTTTTTTTTCCGTGCTCGGATCATTTTTTTAAATTTTCTTTCGCCTCCTCCGGAATGCAAGCGAAGCAAAGTTTTCTTCACGTCTTTCGTTATTCGGTTTTCGGTTTTATCGCTCACGCACTCGCTCTTTGTTTTTTTTTTCTTTCTTCGCTTTTTTTTTTCTTCGATTATATGTACAGACGGTGAGCGCGGTTTTGTGTTGGATTCACTAACGATTGTTCTCGTTACTGTCGAGGGATCTCGAGCACGTCGGGTTTCGAACTATTTCATCGGTTTACTACATCCGGAATCGGGAAATATTTTTTTCTCGGATATCGTGATTCGTTGGTAGGATTTGAAAAATTGAGGTTATGTATCGATGGTGAAAAATTGAATCGAACATTGAGAAAGAAAAAATAGAAGAAAATATTGGGGATGAAAAATTGACATAAAAAATTGAAAATACAAAAGTTAGAATAAAATATTAAAAATAAAAGATATAAATCAAATATTAAAAATGGATGTGTTTCGCATAATAAACAGTTGTAACTTGAAGCGAAAACGTGCTGATTAACGAATTCGAAATTCAGCTCGATCGCAACGAGAAAAAAAAAACAAAAAAAAAAACGACGTTCCAACGTGAACGGAATATTTGAAAACGAGGTCAAATCGCGAATGATGATTTTCATTATGCAAAAGTAGTGACGAAGTCGTCAAAAAAAAGAATGAAAGACGTGCTCGAGTTTCGTCACCTAAAATTGCAACTCGTGCGCTCTCTAGTGTCTCGCCTCGTTAATTTGTGTCGTCGATCCGCTACGGATCACCGAACAGCCAAACTCGAATACTGAAATTTTTCGTCTCGCGATCGAGAGAAAAAAAGATTTGCAAACGCGAGTTTCGATTTTTTTCGAGGTACGCTAATACATTTTTTCGGAAAAATTTTGTTTTTTTTTGTCCAATTGGAGACTCAACGAGGAAGGCAAATGAGAGTACCTCCGTTGCCCGAGAGATGGAGAGTTCGCGATCGCGACGCCATCGATCGGGCGATAAATCAAAAAACATTCCAAAACGACAAACGAGCGTTTACTGTTCGGGCTTTTCGTTTGTTCTGCGGCAACGAGATTTCGAGCGATTTCTCTTGGTTTCCCGTTATCTTTTTTTTTCTATTCGTAGAGCTACGGAATTTGAAGGTGCCAAAGGGCACCGAAGGGCCAAAGGGCCAAAGGGCACCGGAGGGCCAAAGGGCACCGTAGGGCCAAAGGGCACCGAAGGGCCAAAGGGCACTAAAGGGCACCGAAGGGCCAAAGGGCACCGAAGGGCCGAAGGGTACTAAAGGGTCAAAGGGCCAAAGGGTCCCCTTGGTTCGCCAAAGTCAAAACTGAATTCAACATTTATCCAGACGTAACGGGGCCTCAGGGAAATCCGAAATGTTAAATTACATTATCATAAAACTTTTCAACGAACTTATTACTACGCGGTCTCGCGTGCATTATCTTCCGGTCGCCACGAATAGCGTCTCGATATACAATTCTAAAGATGAAAGAGATCGTATTGTCGTGTGATGGAATTTGTAGTAACCGGGCTACTCGAAAGGACGCGAGGGACTGAGATGACGAGGAGAGAATGAAAAGGGCGTGGAAAGATGTCGCGAATTGACGTTGACAATAGAGTAGACGGGGAAGGGGTCGATCGGAAGGTATCGATCGAAACGCTGTATGAACTTAGAGTAATTAACACTCGCGCACTCTAGGAGGCTTTTCGCTGAGATCCCTATCTTACTCTCTCTCTCTCTCTCTCTCTTGTTCCCTTTCCGGGCGTACTTTTATCGTGAAAAAAAAACGCTCACGTTTATTCTCGATGTATCGCAGCGACCTTCGGTACTTTTGCGTTGGGACAAAAATGACGTCATCATATTTGCCGACACTTTTTTTCCGTTTCCGGTTGTTCTTTCGTTTCGGCCAGTCATCGTTTCGCCAATTGCGCGAGAACAGTATGCGTTTCGCAGCTAACGTAAGACGAGGGGGAGTACGAGCGAAGAAAACCAAAAAAAAACGAAGAAAAAACGACACACGAACGTGTAATCTTCGAACGAGACAAAAGTGAAACAAAAAAATTGAGTCATCGCGATAATAACGCGTTTCGCTCGATGAATACGAATGTTTTTGTTTTTTTTCCTATTTTTCTTTGTTGGCTTTTGCAATTTTGTTGGTACAAGCCACGATTTTTCCGTGTTTTTTCATAGTCCCGATGAGTACGAGTTTTTCGATATTTTTGTTCCTTTTTGAGCTCGAACGATCTCCCACCGATAAATTATGAAGGACAGCCGCGTTTTCCAAGGTCATCGAGCGTTTTTCACGAGAAAATCGAGAATTCTGGTTTCGAAGATTTGGCAGCGGTTAGGTTATGTTTATCTTCCTTTTCTGGAGTCGCGAACGTTTGGAATACTGTGCACCGCTCGTTTCGTAACGTAACGTCTTATAGAAAGTCTTTCAAAACACGGTTTATCAGGAATACCCCATAGAAAGTCTTTCGAGACACCATCCATCAGGAAAACCCCATAGAAATTCCCATAACCATAAAAAAAAACACGTCGCGCTTTAATACTAGTTCGAATTTCAAAAACCGCGGAATTTCGAAAAATTCGAATTCGAAGATACTCGGATTGGATCCGAAGGTAAGTTTCCTTCGATATTGATCGGTAGGAAGTTCGAGTTCACTTCGGGATTGTTTCACGATGATCGAGTCGACGATCATCATTTTTTTCACTCGTCGTTCATCGATCATCGAATTCCAAATTTTCGTTATGGCTCCGCGACATTTTGACGTTTCTCTCGCTCTCTCCGGAATTTCCGTCGTCACTGGCTATTTGCGCGTATCCGTCATAACCTCACTTTTCCTGGCTGGTTTCATCACTTTTGCTTCCTTTTTGTCGGCGTCCTTAGCTGTGCTCGTAGGCCGCTTCATTTCCGCTTTTCTATCGTTACTTTTCTTCTTTTCTTTTTTGTTCAAAATAAAAAACGAAAAAAAAAAAACGTCGCGTCATCAACCGTAGAATCACCAGACTCGGCGCACAGTAACATTCGTAATACGCTTCGTTCACTCGCGATTCGTCTGAACGAAAAAGAAGAAAAAAAGAAGAAAGAAGAAGAAAAGACGAAGAAAAAAAAAATCAACAACAACACGATGTCCCGTTGAATCGTAAATAAATTAAGACTCGTAAGTTAGTTATATAGAGTAATTAGACACTGAATCTAAGACAGATCGAAGGAATATTCTGGAAACTGTCCCGATCCTGGCAGGATCGCTTATGGCTGAGCGAGAGTTTACTTTTTTTCATTTTGTTGGTTTTTTTTTCTTTTTTTTCTGTAATTTTGTTTTTGTTTTTTTTTTTTTTTATTACGGTACTCTTTTCCGTTTTTCTCTTTTTTCCGTGTTTTCTCGTATATATTTGTTTGTGTTTTTTTTTTTTTCTCTTTTTGTTCTTTTCCGTGTGTGTACGTGTGTATTTGTGTGTGTATTGTTGTTGCGAGGTCGAGCGCGTTCTAGTGTGTCCTCGTGTACGGGGAGAATTGGTTTATAGACTTATTTAAAGGTGGCTAGGGACGTCTCAATCATCGGCGCGCATGCCTCGCACCTCTCCCTGGTGTCTTTGCTGAAAATTGAAAGAACCATTCTTGAATTTCTCGAGAGGGAGTGAAAGATGATTTTTTGGTTTTATCTTCTTTTGTCCGATGTTGCATGGGAACGGTTTGGGTTTGTTTGGAGTTGCGGAACGGAAAAGGATCGTTACGCATCAACGTTACGATCAGTGCCGAATTGGCCTGGGAGGAAGGTAACTCGAATCCCCGGGTGAAAATGTAAACGAACATTCGAAATCATTCTTCAATGAGCTGAAATTGCCCAAAAGGATTCTGACGAGTCATTAGAGTTTTTTGGATACTTTAGCGGTTAAAATCTCCATCATATTTGACAAAACTACTCGGAACGAAAGCGTAAGCTTCTTCGTACTGTTCCAGGTCGCAAAAATACTTGAAACAGACTTCGCTTCACGTAGGATCGATAAAAAAATACACGAACTTCAGGAAGTGCAGTTTTGGAACGTCATAGTAGAAAAATTCACGGAGTTGCGTATTCTCTAACGTGGGAATGTTCTTACGTGTTTTCCTGGATTTGTAATTATTGGATTGTTAATTGTAGAGCAGCACGTTCATTTACAAAATTGGAGAGTATTAAATATTATTTAGGAACGTTTAGAAGATCGACATAACCTCAAAAATGTCTGAGGATCGGCAAAACGTCGACATAACCTCACAAATGTCTTTTAGGATCGATAGAACGTCAACATAACCTCACAAATGTCTTTTAGGATCGATAGAACGTCGACATAACCTCACAAATGTTCTCAATATCCTAAATCAAACGTCTTGATAAAATACGATTCAGGTTTTGCACCGGCTCAATCCGGCACTGATTACAACGCGAACGTTTAGGTTTGTTTGGGTTTCTGGATAGATGTTCATTGTAGGATACGAAAATAGTATCGGAACTGAGAATTTTATGTTTGTTTGGGTTTGTTTGGGTTCTTTACCCTATCGAGCTCCTCCTTGGTGTTGTCCTCGAGGGCCCTAATGTCCTCCATCGTGAGTCCGTACCAACGATCTATCCAGCAGAAGACCTGCCGATGGAAATTGGTAAACAGACGCCTCTCGGCTTTCTGTATGAAACTCTCGACTCTCGTTTGCAGGCCGAACCACTTGAATTCGCAGGTAACCAATTTGTAACAGGTCATGACCGGCTGAACTTGATTCTTCCAGTCTTTACCGACGAGAGGTCCGCGATCGGTTTTCCGCGATTTGAACTTGGTAGGATCTTCGTCCTCCTTGTAATCGGCGCTGGCTATAGGATCATTGGCAATGTCTATGTGGACGACTTCGCGTATCTTCAGCTTGTCGGGTGAAAGCTCGTGAACGTTGTGCTGATTGCCAACGTCGCCGATGTGAAACGACTCGATCATTATTATGAAATTGTCTTTCATGTAGCCCGGATTCTGCGAAAGGTCACTGCGATCAATATTACCAAAAAAAAAAAATTTCGTTCGCCGTCGATCAATTATTAAAATAGAAAATTTAATTTAGATTCGTTGGAACATTCTTGAATTATTTGCAATTGCTTGAAATTCGATATTTAAAAAATGATGAATTACGGTTATGACTGTTTTGCAGTAAGGATACGCGTTCCACGCTTCCTCGTGGATCTCCAACGAATTCTTTGGTAATAGCAGGCGTATGAAGGCCGGAACTTTGCTCGCTAAGTGATAGATCTTGTAGGTGTACTGGCCCGACGAATATTGCCCACCGAGCAATGGATAATCCGTAAAAGGCTCATTCTTAAGGACCTCTATACCCTCCCCACCGCCAGTGTTATTTTTACTCGCCTCTGCCACTGAATACAGTTGAGCCACTTGGTACTGAAATTTAAAGGTTCGAAATCAAACCAAAAAAAGTAAAATGCAATTAATGTATACTTGAAATATCGATAATCAGGGAAAAAGAATTCCAAAGTGCACAAATCGAAGAGTGGTTTTTGCGGGTTATTTTTAAAAAGTTATTCCTTTGGATTCGACCGATAGAGAAGAAATAACGTTTTTTCGATAAATTTAGTTTGCGAGTGTTGATTTTCACACTTTCTAGTATTCACGTGAACATCTTCGAAGTCGTTTGGGTTTGTTTGGGTTTACTGAGCAAAACAAACCCAAAAATACCCAATGTCCCTTTCCATTCATTTATACCGAAATTTTGAAGCAAAGATATAATTGCTGTTCCACGATCATTTCCCAAAATCATCGTCAAGAAGCTGCGTACTTTTCAGTTACGCATCGACGGACGAACATTTTAAAAGCGCCCGGTCACCGTTGATGGTTCAAGGCTGCGCCTTGATCTCTGGCGATCGTCACGCAAGAAGACAAAAAAAAAGAGGCGTGCGACCCAAACAATCAGCGAAACATGCCGGTCAGCTAATTCTCAGGTGCGAACGAAAGAAAAACGTGGATCGAGGAAACGCCGGAAGGAAGAGGGAGAAAGGAAGAAAAAAACATAGGAAAATTGGCTGGAAAGAATTGTCATTTTCTTCGACGTCCCGAGGGAAAAGCTTTGCTGGAATTGTGCGAATTTTGATTCGTGACTCGCAAGTCGTGCGACGGAAGTTAACGAAACGACGATTAACGTTTATTGACGTACCTCCTCGACCGTCAGTGGCAGAGTGACACGGCTGTAACAAAAAGAAGAAAAAAAACAAAGATCTTTCATTATTTATAATAAAACACAAGCATCGATATCATTGAAAATTTCGTATGAGAGAAAAAATGCTCACGCCATCTGTCAACAGAGATTTCCTGTTTGGGTTTGTTTGGGTTGCGTCAACAACGATTTGCTGTTGACAGATGGCAACGGTGAATCACAACCCAAACAAACCCAAACAATGACGTGATAAGATCGAAATATTCCTGATTTGGTAAATCCTAATACTTTTCAATGAAAATTACGATCGGCAAAAAATTTACGAAAAAGAGCTCAGTTCGATCGTAGGTAAAAGTGTAACGTTTATCGGCCGATCGATTTTCAAAAAAGTATAAAACTGAATTTGAAAAATCAGCGATAAGGCCGAATGCTTGGGTGATTAAAAAAAAAATCCAACGTGGAGAGAGATTAATCGATAACGATATTGAGCGCCTCGTCTGATTTGCCGAATGAAACCTCGATTCGAGAAATCGTAAAGATCCGACGCTGCTTTTTTTTTCAGTTTATTTTTTTTAACCGAAATTACCATTTTTGTAATTGATTTTTTTTTTAAGTCGACGGAGTCGCGCGTGTACATTGGCCTTGAGACTTTCTTTCTCTCTTCCTCTCGATTCTCGATCTCTCTCTTTCCACGACCCCGAGAACGTCATTCGCCTCATCCTTATCCCTCTCACTCTCGCGCCTCGTTATCTCGCGAAAGCAAAAAAAAAAAGCTGCGCGGGCGCTCTGGCCGCGTCAACGGCCACGCGTTGCCGATCGCGGGCGCCAATTCGTACTTTTCTTCATGCAAATTTCCGAATCGATAAAGAAGCAACGAAGAGCGACGAAAAATTAAAAAAAAAAAGAATGCGAAAGAATTCGATCGTCGGGTGGTGGCGTTCGACAATAATGAACAAAAAAAAATGACAGCTGCTCGAAAATTTCAACGTGAATTCAACGTGGCGAGTGCGCCCGAAAAGTCGGCCCTGTCGCTCCTCTTCCATCACCGAAAATCCTGAAGAAAAAAAAATCATCGCAATCGTCCTTTACGATTTTTATTCCCATCCATCGAACGAGAAATATTCGCTTCTTTTTTGTATTCATCTACCGGTGAACAAAAGTATTAAAAAAAAGAATCGAGTCTCGAGATGAATAAGGCGCCCACGCGTCATTCGACAGTTTGACACACCGTGGCGCGCCACACGTTAAAGATTAGCGGTGGCCGTCTCCCATCCCCCCCAGCCGCCCAGTGCCGCGCTCCCCCCTCCGCAGCCCGCGGTACGAGTCTCGAGGGGGCGCGCGAGCCACGGAATTGTCTCGCGAAATTTTGCGGTTTCTTCCTTTTATCCCTTCAGCCCATCGAGTCCGTACGAAAAAAAAAATGAATTCTTAAGAGACAAAGTTGAGAGTAGAGGGGGATGGAGAGCAACGGAAAAAAAACCTTGAAGGTTTGCGTTCGAAATAAAAAAAAAGAACAGCCGGGCGGTGATACACTCGAAAAAAAGCGCTCGTCTTTTTCGGGTATAGGGTTAAACTCACAATTCTTTGATCAGCATTTTATTCTTCAGCGGAGCACATGGGCTGATTTCACTGTCTCGATTAGTTTCCTCGTTCCCTTTAAATCGCGTACGTACGCATATATGCACGAGTGTATGTGTGTGTGTACACGAGTGATGTACGCGTGAAGAAAAACGATTTAGTCACAAACGCTCTACGCGTCCAATTGGCACGCTTCAAACGTGCCTTTTATTTATTTTTTTCGTTTCTGTTTAAATTTAATATCGCATGTATACCGTCAGTTCTAGGTTCGATTCGAGAGCCGTGACACACGCAACCCGCGCGGATACTGCACCGTGCAGGGAACGAAACGACACTGAGGCGAATCGCGCCTTATGTGCGTACGTATACGTGTGTGTGCATGTATAGCGGGTGGGCTCTCTCTCTCTCTCGCGGAAGAAAACGACCGACGAACGAGAGGAGACGGTAGCGGCGATAGTGCCACGACGCGACTAGCGACATCGCACGTCCAGTCACGTACCCCGCGAACTCCCCCACACGTGCGCAGAACACGTTATACCCCCACCATGGAGTCGCGAGCGCCCGGCCGTTACGATCGGTAACCCAACAACCTAATTCGTATGACGTCAGATCGTCCATTCGCCCGAAGCGACGAGTTTGCAGGATCCACCGTTTTGCTCTCGAATTCATCGAGTTTCGTCCACTTTTTTTCGTTTTATCTCACGCCGCCGTGTGTCGCTAGTTGTTACGTGATAAGATTTTTTGTTCCGGGAGCGCGAAGGACAATCGCGATACTTTTGCGTAATCGTGCGATTCTTTCAGTGACGAATTGTTGAGTTTTTTTAATCTCTCTATCGCTCGTGTGTCACGTGGTACAGTTTTTACTTTGTTTTGAGGACATTTATAAGGTCGATGTAACTACGTATCAGCCTTAACTGAAGGCTCCAAGGGCACGTGTTCTATCAAAGTCTACAAGTGGAAAAAATCTCCGTTGTTTTTAGAAAAGATTAAATCGTGTTAAAATTCCGCGTTGAATGTCCAGGTATGACACTCGTATGCGTCACACGATAGAACAGGCTAATACAGGGGAGGAAGAATACCGCCTCGGGCTGAACAGTCAGTGCGGACCTTGATGAATTTTTGTACACCTTTCAACCGCTGTTTTGACTTTGCACGTGACGTCATCGTGGCCAGTTTGACCGAGAAAGCATCACAGAGCGCGATCCTATCCGTAGCTTGAAAATTCCTCTGGTGGGGGATGCGTTGTCGTAGTTCTTACGTTCGCCGCGCGGCGCTAGTTGTTCTGTGATAATGCTTTTATTGCGCAAGCGCCGGACTTGCGGAAAGATACAGGAAAGATACGAAAACGTTATCTCTGAAATATCCAGCGACGGCCACAACGTTCGTGTCGATAAAACAGCGGGCTCAGTCGGTAAAAACGATTTCTTCGTGTTCTTCAATCGATCTCCAGAATCCTCCGCTTTACAGGTGCTTATCGTGAATCAGCGTTTGCGGAATGTGCGCTGCGGACGGGCAAACATCGAGTAAACCGAGAAATCCGCGAAAGGAATTGTATCGTTTCGCTTAACGGTGACAGTGATCGAGAGCGTTAGAGAAAGGAGTTTCCATCGAGTTTTCCGTTGGAGAGCGCGTGGGAGCGAAACGTGCAGGTGCGTGCCATTTTTCGCTGAACAGCAGCTGCACCTTCCCACTCTTTCGTAACCTCCCACCACCAGGGCGGGTTTCCCACTCCGGAGGAACGTTCGATCCCCCCACTCCTTCGCAACACACAGTGGCTCTCGGCTGGCTAGTCGCATCGTACATTCCCGTGGATTTCCCGATCGTCGCGTTGCGTACCGAGCTTTCAGTTCGCGACGAAAAAAAAAA
>JAPYZJ010003548.1:0-16020 GCA_030522765.1 Ophioninae sp. B BG-2022a | reverse complement strand
GGGAGACCGACTTTCAGATTAAATTCTATAGCTATAAAAATTGTGGCGACATCGGTATGGAATGGGGGTACTACCAATTGATCATCTCGGAAGAGGCGCTACATACAATTATGATCGAACTTCACTTGGTAAGTTCGTTTAATCATTCAATTTGTGATACGTTTTGCCACAAACTTGTGAAAATTACTCAGTACAGTAACAATTGGATAATGAATTTATAATAATTATTTTCCATTTTTCCTGTGTAATTCGATAAGCAATGACATTTTCTTCGCTTCAGTGTTTTTGCAAATTAGGCACGTATAAATTGTATAAAAAAAGAATATTCATGGAATAATCAAATTAACGCGATATATAATAATGTAAAATATAATAACGTATAATAACGTAACGAGTAATAATTTATAAATACAAGATGGAGAAAAAAAGAAAAATATTCGAAGAAAATATAAATGAGCCCAATGTGTTACGTTCATCAACATCGGCGTTTCTTTTTAAAAGCTTTTATTTAATTACTGTTCAAATTTACCTCGACACTTTGTCCTCGACAGGGCTGCTCGGTATGAGATTTTGGGCGGTCAGTTTTTGCGTCAAATCCTTGACGGTACCCTCGCGCTTGATCGGTATCACCACACGACGATCCTCATCCTCGTCCGTGTGATTGCCCTCGTCGCATTCGACACCCTCGTCGGGACTCTTTCCGTACCAAGGCTTTTTCTCCTCCGAGTCGAGCTTGTTTGCCGCGTTCATTATCGGTGTCAAGTCCTTACGACTGTTGGCCCGCGACAGCTTGTTACAAGGCGAATCTGAGTTTCTTTCGTACGGTGACGAACCATTAGTGAACCTCATGCCATTCGTTGAGAAGGGGGCTTCGTTAAAAAAAACACAATATTTCATTTAATAACAAAATATACGTATAGATCGAAGAACATTACGCAATTATGAAAAAAAAGGAGAAATGTGACATCCTCAACTGTTTGTATCTTCCGGTACTAACAATAATAATAATGATAATAAAAAGAAAGGAAAAACTTGATAAACATTTAAAGTGCAATTTTGAAAATGATAAGTAAATAGAATAATGATAGGGTGGAAAATATTAGTTTACAAAAGTAAATATTATAATTTTCAAAAGCAGTTAATGAAAATGATACGACTATATAGGGGAAAAATAAAAAAATCACGAGAATTTAATATTTCTCACTATTATAATAGTTCACTAATTAATTTGACTAACATCTATTTATCTAAGGACTAGCAGAAGTGTAAATTAGTAGGAAATTAATTATATTAAATTAGTATTAAATTAGATAATAATAGTATTTACTAACATTAATATTTCTATTTTCAATAGTAATATTTAGTTAATATTCCGAGTAACGATATATGCAAATATACAGACCATTTTTTATTTATCTCCATAATTTTCATTGTAAATATCTCTATTTCGTTTTCGCTAATTACGAAATCATTATTTTTAAAAGTTGCCATTCTAGCCTCCACAAAATACTCTGTTTCTTCCTAATAAATTGTGTATCACGACGCATTTATTTTTCCACAGCGAAAAGTGTTCGAATTTCTTTTCTAACAGGATCGAAACTCGTAATGAGAAAGTCGAGTTTTAAATAAAATTAGAATTTAAGGAATCTTCTTTTAACGGCACCTATATAGTTTCAATAAACTTTTCGTTATTTTCTACAGACAAAATCCCAAGAACTTACGAAATCATGAAAATTGAGAACGAATTGAATTTTTCTGAGTTTCCCAAAAGTCTCTCAACGAAAATTTATTTATCGACGAGCGTTTTGAATAGAATTCATGAAAAATAAATTGCTCGTGGATTTTTCCGTTGTATAATGGGAGGGGAATTCATTCCAGTGTTACTTCCTATTTTTCAGATAGTTCGTGCAAAACACGCACGGGTGGCATTGATTATTGGGAAATGGATGGAAAATAGTGGGTTGGGGGCTTTTCCGGTTCTTCGGTGTTGCTGCTGGCGTTAGATGCAGCGATGGGACGCAAAATGTACGCGTCACACTATGAGCATGAAAAAAAATGAGCAGTAAAAAAAGCAAAGGCTTGAAGAAGCTAGAGCGATGGCTAGAGGGGGTGGGGGGAGAGGAGGGTAATATAGAGAGTGGCGGGTGTAAAGTGGGCAATGAATGGATCGAGCTGATATACAAAGTGCATGTACTCCCGAGGAATAATAGAAACAGAGTCTTCCAGGCCAAGATACACGCGGTATTTCGAATGGATAAGCGAAAATCGCCTCATTTCCATCACAGAGAACGCCTCTGAATGAGAAAAAGGGGCTGAGAATGGAAAATAAAAAAAGTCCTCCCGATGCATCCGGCTACGATACCACCTACGATACGAATTTTCTCGCGAAAATTCGCAAACGTACTTTGACGTAACAAAAAGAAATGATCGAATAAAATATCTGGAGAAAAATAGTTCCGCGAGGGAAACAGTGAAATGAAAAAAGAGGATGAAAAAAAATTATACTTGAACTACTTGAAATGAAAAAGAGGATGAAAATGTTAAAAAAATACTTTTTTAGCTTATAAGTTACTTTGTTAGTTTATTATTTCAGTTCATTGTGAAATGTTACATATATAATAAAATATTATAATATTTTATAGTACAATATGGAAATTCTATACAAATAAAGCAGATTTTTTAAAATGTGTTTCTTTTTTTTCAAGTACTCGTACCGACCCCTAATCGTGACATTAAAGATACAGAAAAAAAACAGAAAACCGTTTTTCAGATCGTAAAATTTATTAAGAGGGTCATCTTACTCTCAATCTCATTGAACTATAATTCATAGACAGTTTTTTTTTAAATAATAATTTCTGAAAAGTACCCTAGTTGGTATTTTTTCTTAATCCTATAATTGTTGTTGTTGTTGTATATGCAATTCAAAAAAATTATATTTGTCAGTATTGAATGATTCTCCGAAACAAAATATATGTAGACACGTTTCTATACTGCTTTTCCTCCACCTCCTACTTTTATATGTTTGTTAAATATGTTTTCACGTGTAAGGCAATTAACGAAAAATGACGTTCACAAAAACACCTATTATATGAAAAAAATCCTCAACATGATTTCGAAAGAAAAAATAATAAAGGGCAAAGATAATAAATAAATAATAAAATAATAAATAAATAATAATAAATAAAAATTTTCGAAAGAAAAATAAAAAATAATAATAAAAAATAATAAATTAAAAAAAATAAAAAATAATAAAATAAAAATATAAAGAGAGAAGGATAGTGCAAAAAGTTACGAAGAAAGGAACGTTCTTACCTTCTTGATCGTCAGGAGTTCCTATGGAGGCTCTCATGTTCGCCGTGGCCTCCTGCTGTTCCCGTATAAAACTACGCTGTCTCTCGGCACGTTCTCTTCGCCTCCTGAGTGCTGGAGTTACCCCAACGTCTGCTGTGACGGATTATCCGACCGAAATATAACTCAATCAACTCGTTGGACATACGCGTGGGTAACGCAAAAAAAAATGATTTTCATTGAATAATGCAGTTTTGAGAATTTATCTTGACATTCATATAATTTCGGAATATTATATATTATTAGTGGGGGTTTTTTAACAAGATATTTCGAGGTTTTTTCGGAATCCCCGTTAACAAAGGATTGCCCACGTAGTGCCGAGTGAAAAATTCATTAATTTTTCAACGCGATATTGAAAAGTGATAAGCAATCTCACCGGGAAATCCGGAATTGTTTTCCTTGTAACTTCCGTTGAGTTGGACCTCGCCGAGGCCCTGCGAACTTTGGGAACTACTGGACTCGTCGTCGTCATCAGGGAGGCTCGAATTAAGGGTCCCGTTCAGGGAACTCAGACCGTGCGAATGATTCAAGCCTGGACTCAAACGGGCGCTCATTGACATCGATAATGGCGAAGTCCCGGTTGAGTGCCTTCGCGATTTTCTCCTTCCGTGTGAATCCACAAGGGATTTTCGGTTCCGGAGAGTTTTTCTGAAATTTTAAGACCTATTTCTAAAGGGATCTTTTCATCGTAACTAAAGATTCGTAAAAATTCAAATTCGAGTTTTAAAACAGAGGAAAATATATATAAATATGTACTGTGATGAATAAATGATGATAAGTGACCGAATAAAAATGAAAAACATTACATCCCAGATTGAAAAATAAAATTCTATAAAATTAGGAGAGAACGAACGACATCACCTTCTACTTCGATTTCACATACTTTTTTTTTAATCTTCAAAATATGTTCTCATAGTTAATTTATAAACAGAATTTTTGAAATATTATGTTCATATAGATTACACATCAACGTGATTTGGGAAAATCTTAAAAGACGAGCTTTCGAGAAACCAAACAATATCTAAAAAAATCAAGTTTTTCGAAAACTTCAAAATCCATAAATATCCACCCTGCTTCAAATACCACGATGCAATTTCGTATCAACAGACGTGTCAGGCTACTCGAAAAATCAAAAGGCAAAAATGTCGTTTTCTGTATAGCTCAAGCACAAAATAAAAACCAAGAAAACTCAACATAGCAAATAGTACCTATTTTAAAAACTCTTTTTTTATATCAAATCGATCTGTTGCCCAATCTCCCCTTCCCCCTGAAAATCATAACCCACTGAGACTATCATATTAAAAGCACCTTCACCTTATCGTTGACTGCTTTAATTCTCGAAACTTAATTATTTTTCGGACTGAATTAATTCCTAATTTTTTTTCAATCAATAAAAATAAATGAATAACGCAATGAAAACCCAAGTATGCGACGGAATACCTGATGTTATCGTCGAGTTGTTTGATGGGCGATCCACGATCATTACCGTCCTCATGATGGAGGACAGTTTCGTAGATCTGGAATTGACGCAGGAGATCGAGATCGGTACCCTGTTTGGACATGTATCGTTGTATAATAGCTTCGATGCCCTGATCCTCAAGGCAATCCACTTGATCGTAATACGTGTCCTGATCAGGAATACCGTTGAGACACTTGTTCACAAGGGTGGTCGCGTATATCAAAAGTTCCGTATCAGCGGCATCGTAATCCTTGAGCAATCGCATCACGTTGGTCCAGGGTATCATCCCTCGCGATGTGTCGACCGATCTAACGGCCCTCACCAGTAAGAGACTGTTAGTCTCTACGTACTCAACGAAAACCAATAGAAGCTTGAGGGCCGTTTTAACGACGAGTCGGAATCGACTCGCTATCAGCGTATACAGCCATTGTACCGTTCGACCATGCTCCATAACTCCATTCATACCGTCCACGTACAGCATCACCTGACCGAGGGCTGCGTTCCACGCGTACAACAAAAACAAAACCAACCAACGAAATAAAACATCGATTCGAAATTTAAACAAACAAACAGTTATGCAGAAGAATTAATAAAAAAAATATAAAAAATACGTACGTAAAAATTAAATAATTCTAATTTAAAAAGAGGAGAAAACAATTAAAAAAAAACGATAAATATTCGATCTGATATAATAAATCGTTGAAAATATTCGATGGAAATTAATCAAATTTCCGATTAAAATATGTAGAAATGTTTTCGCTCAAAAAAAACGAGTTGTACAGTAAATATAACTGACAATAAGCGATCGAAATTTATTTAATGTTTATAGTAATATTTTTGAATATTCGACAAAAATGTGTAAAATACGATTCCATCCTTGACTTCTCAATTTTTTTATGAGCCTTAAAATTTCAGCGTTTCAAAATAAATGTTACGTACGTCATGATTATATAAATAACCTGGAATTTCATATAGACTATCAGCTTTAACGGAGAACTCTAATTGGCTATTAACTAATATTAGCTAGTAATACTAGCCAGTATTGGTTAGCTAGTTAAATATTTTCAAAACTAGGGTTTTAATTATCAACGAAGTCAACTTTTTGAGTAGTGTAATTACGATCAACAAAATTCATTTTTTCATCAATCCCCCCTCCCCTTCCGTTAATAATAATAAGAAAAATTGATATTTATTATAATTGCCATTGCTATAATGATAACATAATACTAGATTTAGCTCTACTCGGCGCGAATTCTCAAACGAGACGAAAACGTTTTCCACTTCATTCCCGAAGCATTTTCGACGGAACGAGCCTCCCGTGAGTTCATACGACGCTCCGTAAAAGCCCCGGGCACAATTTGAGGTAATCAAACGAAACGGGCGTTTACGAGCGCGAGAGAGGTTTATAACGCGAGATCGCCAACCACGAAGAATCAACACACCTCGGGCCGGTTGGTAAATCAAACGCCTCCAAATTCACTTTCAGTTGTACGACATGCGTTTGAATTCAGTGAATGGCGAGACGAGACGGGGTTTATCGAGACTCAACAATTTAAACAAATTCAATTTAGAGTGAAAAAAAGATAAAATTTGGAAAAATTAAAATATTAATTTTTTAAAATATATATTTATTATATAAAATATTGAATGTATATTTAATGATATATTTATTATTTTTAATAATATAAATAATTAATATACATGTATATATTTAATAATTAACTTTTTAGAGTAAAAAATGAATTTCCCTTTCGAAATTTTAATCAAAGATAAAAAATTGCGAAAATGATAAAAAATATGTTTGACACAAATTGCACTCACCTCGTAAAATATAATTTTGATAATTCTGATCAGCGTCGTTACCGACCCTGATGAGACACGCCAGTCCGTCATTTTGCACAAACTCGTGCACCAAATCCTTGTCTTCCTAAAAAGATACGAGAAAAAAGCAAATAACGATGAATCCTCTTTCATAATACTTTGCACGAGGAAAACTCGACACTTTCGAAAAATCGAGATCGGTAATTCCCGAGTCAAAGGGAACGGATGGCCCCGTGCTTTTTACGTTCCGATATGCCGGACGACGAGATCCAATAGTCCTTCAAATACAGAGATCGGATTTCTCAGTGCATATGGAATGAGATGGAAAGCCTTTCAGCAAGGTTCGATATAAAATTGGATAGTCGTTCGACGAGTCCTGGCGTCACAAATTGACTCTCAATTTTCACTGGTGTGTGAATATACAGAGGGTGTATCTCAACTAGTTCAGATGAGTTTCGTGCATGAGCATATAACTTTTTGCTTTTTTATCAAAACCTTTCAGTTTCTATATGATAAACGCCTTGCGACAAAAAAAAAACCCCGGAATATTCATTATTAAAATTGAAGACTGAGCAAACAATGATACGGTAGTTTTGCCATCAAACTTTGAATGTTATATGAATAATATGGTTCAGCTAATTTATCAATGAAAATATCCACAAACAAACAACAAACGTTAATTTCTACAAAAAATTGAAAGTAAAATATGGTGTGTAGCTCGAAAACTTTGAGGTTGAATTTTACCCCTTAAAACTATTTTTCCTCAAATAAAAAATATGTATCTCTTAGATTTCGATGAAGAAAGATATACCCAAAAATGAAGCCAATCGAAGGGGAACATGAAACGGTTTCCTTGTAAAAATAAAAATAATTCAATTTTGAATACGATACGAACGATAAAAAAATGAAAAAGATGATTTTGATTATATAAAAAAAAGTTTTTAAGTTTTATTTTGTAGAGAGTATAAATATTATCATTTACCCAAATGCTAAGTAAAATTATAATTGTTTTTTGCTCAATTATTTCTCGCAAACATTTTCCAGATTTTCAATACCTTCCAAATTTCGAAGAAAATCGTAAAAAAATGCAGGGTTTTTTCTCAAAGTGTCTGGTATATAATCTGAAAGGATTCACAGAGGCGCTAACCCAATTTCACTCTTCATTCAGGGTAAGGAAATTTGAGTTTGTAATTCGAACTTCTCTCATCGTTCTCGTTGCTCTAATCTCTCTTTCCGTTAATCGCGTTCGCGGGCGGAGCATCAAATTGTAATTAACTTCCGCCCAGGCGTCTCTGTGCGAATGATTTCGGTTTCCAAAGTTGCTCCGCGGTATATTTCTGCACCGTAGTTCACCGAGTGCACTAGATGGGGTAATAGTACCCAGGAACTTTCGTTACACTGTGCAAAAATGGCCAAGCTCGATTATCATTATTTTCGAAAAATATGCAACAGGAATTTGAAAAAAAAAAGGAAAATTGGTTGATTGAAAAACATCTGCAACGCGAATGAGAAAACAATAAAAATTCTTTCTTATCGATTAACGTACGAGACCAATTTTACACATTAGAGTATTTTCGTACGAGCGTCTCTGTAATCAATGAGAGACCATAATGACACTGATATGACCAAAAATGTATTTGGCCACATGTTATAACGAGCATGTTAAAAATCGACGAAATATTTATTAAAAATTTGAATGTCAGTATTCCGCGTAAAAAAAACGTACGCAAACGAGGTAGGTGAAGGGCTGGAAAAAAACAATGAAGGAAAATCTCTGTGAGGCTAGAAAGTAAGTTTCGTGTTAACGCAGGTAGGATTGGAAAGATATCTAGGGCGGCAGTATTATCTCGCAAATGTTTACTCGGTCGGTAGTTTTGAAGAAAAACGCGATGAAAAGACAAGAAGAGAGGAAAAGGAGAGAAAAAGAGAGAGAGGGAAAAGGATGAAAGAGCAAGAGAGAGAAGCTCGTTGCGGCCGTTTAAAAATAGCATGTTTGCCGCAAAAAAAAAATCAGGAGAAAAAAAAGAATAAAACGTTGAGGTAAAACCAACCTGAAAGGTTTGCTTCAGGGAGAAGAGAGCCCGCCGCAGCTCGCGTCCGTCGCTGTTCAGCAATTTTTCTGGAACAGACAAGCAACACGCAACCATTTATTATAATAATACCGCGCACTCCCAGAGAGAGTATTGTTATACCTTCGGAGACGAGAGTTAAAGGGCTAGACAGTGAAAGAGAGAGAGAGAGAGAGGGCGGGAGTTTCGGGCGCGAGGGTCTCTTCTCTCTCGCAAAACGGACGCATGAACATGTACATCTATAATATATGCAGTACGTGCGCATATATATTAATACAGACACATCTATAAAATATATACAGATATTTATATTAAGTAGGTAGACTGGAGTCAAGCAGCCGAACCGGCTACCCATTATTATTTATGAATACACTTGTACGCGAATGTATGTACAGGGTGGCCAGAACAGTCACGTCCAAAAGGAAAATACACATGCTTGTATCAAGACTTGTCCAAATGCATGGTCTTGAACTTTGTATCGTTGAGAAAATCGATTTCTTTTTTTGTTGCAATTTTATTATTATAGGAAATATTTGTCACGTATTTGTATTTTATATTTATAAATAGAAGCACAAAGGAAAGATTTTCGTAATGAAAAACCGTAAAAACGCGAGTAGAGGAAACAATTTGTTTATTCGGCTCTGAGTCTTTTTTTTTTAGCTGACGAGAAAATAGAATTTTTTTTCGAGTTTTTCTGTAGCTTCGGTTTTCATTTCTCTGCACTGTGTCAACTGTCTCTTTGAATGGTTTTGTTAAGTCTTTACTTAAACTGGGATAAATGTTTTTTTTACTTAAGTTTAGTAACTCGTCGACCGGTGAAATATTCCAGACGCTACAAACATTGCGAGGAAAAAAAGGGAAAAATTATAAAGTTTTTCTTTACTTGAAAAGTAAAATTGATGATAGATTGTATATAGGGATGATGCTAATAGACATCAGTACGTGGAATTTTTATTTTCTTGCGGAACACAACTTTTCTAGACACCCTGTATATATAGATATACGGAAATATTACTTTCGACATTTCGCTACAAGGACGGTTCTAAAAAAAACAGCTCTCTGTCCTGATAGCCAACGTTGCATAGACGGCGAACCTGTTCAAGGCACCATTCACCCATTGACTAAATATATGCGCGCAACCCAGGCAGGTTTTGTGCCTATTTGAATAAACGCTGCAGGGCCAACAGCAGGGTGGCACAACCGCATATGCGCTAGGCTCAACCAATAATCAATAAAATTCCTAACACCTATAAATTCTGTTACTACCTCGAGCGCGATAAATACGTGCAACCGCGTACAATGGACCCCAACACCCTCGATAGTTCGGAAATATGAACTGGTTCAATTGAGGATAAAATAAAAAATTTAAGTCGGATCTTGAAGACTGGAAATTCATAGGGCAGTGTCTCGGCTTGGAGAGCTTCGGAAAAAGAACAAAACTGGAGGAGAAAATTGTATGCCATGAAAATGAGAACATTGAGTTACGGTAGAGGCGCAAAGCTCGTGGTATTTATTAAGCTACTGAAGGAAGCGAGAGCTCGAGTTGAGAGGATCCTCGTATTCTCGTAGCGAATCTGGAAGAGGAAGACTTCATTAAGGAAAACTACGAGTCTCAAGTTCAGAAAAAAAGGCTGAAGTTTAAGATTTTCTTATGGATGCGCAGTTGATGATATGGAAGTGCCTCTTAGAAGCGTTTCTTCTGCGTACCTTCAAGTATTTTTACAAATTTTTTTACCAGATTTCCGTGAAAAATGGCTGCGCTAAAGCTGTTTAAAGGAGATTTCTCTGATAGGGCCCTACGGATCGGCAATTCCTTACTGATTGGCTGAAAGATTTTTTATAATCTTCTTACAACATTCAGTCCTGGTATGATAAGGACTTTTTATACCTTCAAAGGTTTTTTTCGGAATATCATATTCCACAATAACTTTATATCGAAAGCAATGTTTCCACCTATGCACGGTTTCATAATTAATCAATATTTCCTTGATTTCCCTGTATACTTTTAATACGAATTTTATCTAAGTTTAAATTATTGTGTTCTAGATAAAAAAAACTGAACAGGATTTTAAACGACAGGAAACTGTCGGACAAAATGACCGTTGAAAAACAAACAAAGTGAAAAAAAATCGAAAGATACTTGAAGATATGAAGATCAAAGACCACTGAATGGAATTCCCTTTCCATCAATAGGGCATCCATTAAAAATTGGCAAAAGTAACCTTTTTTTCTGGGCTCCAGATTGGTAGTTCTCCCTTGTAAAAAGGGCTCCAATATTATACATATATATGCCTGTATTTTCTCATCAGGCCTCCGCCTTTGCCCTTCTCCAATCTCCGCCGCTGGTCCAGAGTTAATTCGTTATAAATTGCCACAAGAAAGGATCGTCTGCAGCGTAAACATCGCCTCGATGCTTCGCTGGAGTTTGCTAATTAATTGGGCTTGGTATTACGATCGAATATTTTTTTCTCACTTTTACTCTTCCACCGAAACAGCTGTTAATTGCGGTTTCGCGATTGGAAGAATACGGTGCAAAGGGGGTTGATGTAAAAAAAAAAAGTAGTTGGCGCGTTGGATCAATCAACGAACCGCGGTGTTGGTGAAACTAAAGAGTCTTCAACGTCTTTGTACACGGTGAAAGAAAAATCTTCGATGACTTTTACATCAAATTTCCGCAAATCTTTATACCCTCCCTTCTCCAACATCCCTCCAGAAATTTTTTCATCCAACGTGAGCTATCAACGCTGCCTTTTAGATTACGAGGTTCGGGATATTCATGAAAAAAGTTCTCTTCCGGCATGTTCTCATCTTTAAGCCTACAGGGGTGAAAAAACTTCCAGCACGAATGAAGAGAAGAGTCGCGAAAGAAATCTGTAGCTTTGATAAAACTTCAACGACTTTTCCGCACGAAATATGATGCCGGAATTTTTCTGGGCGAATTGAATACTCCGCGTGTTCTTTGAAGTATCGCGCGCGAGGGCTTCGTCGAGGTCACGTCAACTGCGATTGGAGCTCATTGAGAACTTTGAAGTAGACTGGGCTTGATGATCGTTCAACGCTTAATGGACGGATTTTTAATCCTGTCGGTTCATCTTGTTAGCCCTTTCGTACTAGAATTGAATGTCTTGAAGGAACATCCGATGTTACAGAGGAACGTCAAAGGGTGATCGCGGCAATTTTCGAAATCAATTTTCTCGTTAGTGGTTAAGTTTTTAATTGAAAAAACGAGCATAAGTTCTGTAGAATTTATATGCGAAGAGGTTGATGCTCTCATTTTACGATAAAAATGTTTAATCCTTGAAAAAAGTTTCGACTTACCCGCTCGCACTCACGTGTCATGTGGTAGATACCCTTAAAGCGAAGTTAAAAATTCTGATGTAATTTGTAAATGATTTTGAATAGTTTCTATGATATTTGATAGACAAATTTGTCGATGTACATACAAACATAAAAAAACGGATCTTAAAGCGAGGTTTGCAAAATTTGATATCATTTTTGAGTGATTTTCAATTCTTTTTATGAAATTTCGTATCAAATTTTTTTGATGTGCATACAAACAAAAGTCGAAAACATTTTTTAACCATCTTACTTTTTTCCTCAATCTTTTTCCGATAACCCTAAAAATCTTCATTTTCAGTATTTCAATAAAAAATGTTAATCACAAAATAAATTAAAAACCATCACAACGAAATTAATATCGTTCGGGAAAGATATTTTAACCCCCTGTTGCAAAACCCACCCCTTCCAGTCCCCAGGCTAGTTTACCCAAAAAACACGAAATTTACGCTTCGTCTAAAAATCTCATTTGCATCGTTTACACCGTTTTTCTTATTCGAGGCGAAAAGTTGACTGAAAATTTGGAAAAAAAATTTTCCCACCTTATTTCATCGAGCTACAGGGGTTACTTATCTCAGGATATTTTTTCCCTTCCGAATACCAGCATTTTTCTCGCGAGCCCGAAGAAAAAAAAGGAATGAATTTTTTAGCATCACCCTTGTGTATATTTAGCCGTGTCCGTATGCGCCTCGCGCATAATCGCCCACTATCACGCAATCTCCGAATGCATAATGCATTCCAGAGGTGCACGGGTCCAGTGCAACCGCTGAGAACGAAAAAGTCCAAAAGAGACAGAGGGAAAGAAAAAAAAAAAGAGGATAAAGAGCAAAGGTGTGCAAGAGCACGATCGAAGCCGAAGGTAATTAGGAAGCTGCTTCGGGGGCTAGGCCGAAGAGAAAGATGAACAGGATGCCGAGGAATAAACGATGAAGGAGAGCGAGGCAAAACGAGCGAAGGAGATGAAGAAAGAGCCCCGAAAAAATAATAAGAAGATATGGCGGAAAGTTTTTTTTTGGGTTCGGACGTGAGGCCCTCTGCTTCTAAGAATAGCGGTCCCAAAACCCTCGAGGCTGGACCCTTCGGACCCCAAATCCCTCACCCACGTACCCGCGCAAATATATCCGTAATTCTCGTCATCCCGCCCCGCGCCGAAAACCATTAAGGCGTAACGGGAACGAAACAACCGAGTACGCACTCCCATCGATGTGTACCGTATACGAACGGCAGATAAAAAAATATCGAACTAAAGAGAATGAAAAGCTAACCCAAACAAACCCAAACAAAATAAATAACGCAGTCGTGTCGTCATCAATGGACAGATAACTGATCCGATTAAAAAAAATTATTATATGATGGCTGCACCGGAAATATTCTGCGGATGTTTTTTTAACTTTTCTCTCTTTTTAGTGTTTTTTTTTCTCCGAGAGACATTTTTCGAATAAAACTGAGTTTGTTCAGGTCCCTAGACAAGTTTTCCTTTTCAGGGTAATGAAAAGAAAAAAGAAATTAAATGTCATTGAATATCTTTTTTATCGTAGAAAGAAGCAGAACAGGTTAAATATGGAAGGTATCCAGTGATTATTACGATGTACTTAGTAGAGTACTGGATTGAATCATAACTCACTGGAATATCAAGCTTTAGGTACTCGAAGATTGAAAATTCTAAACCTCCGAAAGAGTAACCGAAAAACGATTAAGAGATTTTTCTCGTGCCGAACCCAAACAAAGATTATCCAAAAATCGGCAGTTGGAAGATAATTACTTTTATGACATTCCTATTGCGCTATCTCAGAATGCAACGATTTATCTTTCATGTCTTCAAAAATATACGATTAGATTTTCAGTAATTCCAACAGCCCAAAATTCCAAAAATAAAATAGAATAACGAAAATGAATTCTATAAAAAAAAACTACAAATTTAATGGAGCTTGATTGGTTTTGATCCAAACTAGCAACCACTTTAATCATCGCCTATTACTTTTGGGACACCCTGTATAAAAAACATTTACGTTTTTTTTTCTCGCGTTTGTGTGTGCACGCACAAAACGTAGAATTTAGCGGCGCATCCCACGTGCTCTTCCATATATGTACTGGGAACTCACATATACGGTATGCTCTTCCTCATGTATTGAGGCAAAGAGCTCAGTATACATTGCGTGCGAATTTCACAAACATATTAACGCGATTAAACGTTCCGCGTAAAACTATACGTACACGTGTGACATTGCGTGGAAAACTCGCTCCACACGCCTCTTCTTACAATTTCTTTTCCCGCAATCCAAATACGCGTTCGTGAGATAAATATCGCTTCGTGAGGAAAATAAACCGTTTTTTTTTGTATCTGAAAACTGTACAATTTTTCCATCCACATCCGTCTTATATTTTTCACTCCAAGTCCATTTGTTTGTTTTGTGAATATCTTTTAATAAAAAAAGTACTCACACAGAGCGTTGTTCTTCATTCGTTGTTTTTATTGATTTATTAAAATTGTTTTTATATTATTTTTATATGATTTTTTATTTCATATCATATTATTATTAATTAGATAAATTTTTCGTTCATCTATATATACGAATTCGATACGAAATGCTGATGTCGTCCTACTACATTGAAGGAAAAAAATATCGAAATTCAACCTGTTTTTGGTCGACTTAAAATACGAGTGAAAGAAAAACGATAATTTTCATTGAGATTAAACGACGCAATGGAAATTATTACTGTTAAAGTGTTATCGTTAAACTTAAACAGACTATCGTTAAAGACTCCAAAGTACTTTACTACGGTTTTTTTTTAACTTTGACAAAAAATGGTCGACGATTTCTTCTAACAGAGATTTGTCAATAAACAAGCCAACCAATTTATACATTGTTATAAAAATTGGAGTCTTGGAGCTTTAAAGTATTTTTGGGAAGTTGGAGAATTATAAGGAATTGAAGATCGTTTAAATACAATTAAAATCATTGTTTGGAAAATCAATAATTTTCAAAGGTTACAGTTCCATAAATCACAATGGATTGAAAAAATCCATTGTGATTTATCCAATCCAAAATCCAAATCCAAAACATCACATTGTTAAAAAAAAAACTGATTTTCGTTTCAAATAAATTTCGTAACGAAGTGAAATGAATTCTAATGATCTCCCACTCCGTTCGAGGTTCAAACTTCCAATGGCCAAAAAATCCGAAGCCCCTTAAATCTTGCATGCACTCTTTTCTCTCTTTCTCAAATTTACGTCCACTTTACCCTCGATCCTTTCCAAAAGTTGCAGTTCGATAAATCGCAATGGAAATCATTATTTCCAAAAAAAAAAACTGATTTTCGTTTCAAATAAATTTCATAACAAATTGGAATGAATTCTAATGATTTCCCACCTCGTTCGAGGTTCAAACTTCCAAAAATCAAACATCGCAAAAAAATCCGAACTCCCTTAATCTTGCTTGTACTCTTTTCTCTCTTTCTCAAATTTACGTCCACTTTACCCTCGATCCTCGAATCCTTCTATGGTCGAACCGTTACGTCTTTTCGCCCGCGTGTTCGACTCTGGTTCGGTCTTCTCGCGTGAACAGATCGGGAGGAGAGCGGGAAGTGCCGTGGACAGCCAGGAATACACAGGCGCGTGTATAAATACGCAGGTACACGAGGAAGCTGCGTCGAGTGTAAAGCGAGGGGTACGAGGCAATTCTGGGACGAAGGAGGTCTTGGAGGAACGGCGGAGGGGGAGGGGGTAAACGCGAAGCCAGAACCGTTAAAATATGTAAAACGCTTCGCGATCTCCCTCACGGCCCTCGACCCTTTATCAGCCCTCGTCCTCCTTTTTTTCCATTTCGTCCTTTCTTTTTGTTTTTTTTTTTTTTTTTTTTTTTTGTTGTTGTTGTTTTTTTTTTTGTTTTTTTTTTTTTTGTTGTTGTTGTTTTTTTGTTTGGGTTTTTGTTGTTTTGTTGTTGTTGTTGTTCTTTGTTCTTTTGTTGTTGTTGTTTTTTGTTGTTT
>JAPYZJ010003547.1:0-20562 GCA_030522765.1 Ophioninae sp. B BG-2022a | reverse complement strand
TTCCTTCTGGATTTCTTTTTTGTTTTTTTTTTTCATATTGATTTTGCACAGTGCCAGTCCAACGATCACGTATCGCGGATCGAAATGCTTAAAGTACTAAGTAATTCCCTTCATCTAAGCTCACGTTATTCTAAAAAAATTCAGTTTTTTTTAACTTTTTATTATCATTATTATTATTATTATTATTATTATTATTATTATTATTATTATTATTATCGGTAATATTATTAAGTTTAATTTTATTGAAATGTTACGTAATTAGGAAACGAGATGGCACTTTTCCCATCGTAATTAATGTAAAATATTAATCGCGATTGACTTTTATTTTTCAATGTTGATAAAAAAAAAATAATTATTCCTCTAAGTACAATGCAGCCAAGACGTAAGCGTATCCTTGAAACCTGTTCTCATTCGTGCATGAGAACGTCGTTCAACAACAATATCAACAACATAAACAAGAAAAATTGTTTTTGTTTTTCGTTCGTTAATATTACGTTCGCATTATCATCTCCGATTAATTTCATGATTTTTATCGTGTTCACGTCTCCCCGTTAAATGGACGAATATTAATGATTAATAATAAATATATATTTAATGAATTCCGAAGCGTATGAGTGATACGGATTTCGCAATCACGTCCTTTCCATACGAGAATTTCGTACGTAAAACGTTTGTTTAAACAACGTATCCACCGTCACCCACCGCACGATGTACGTCGCTGAGGAAAACAAAAACAAAGAGAAAACAAAAATATACCGATCTCAAAACTTTTTTGCAAAAAGTTTTGCAAAATTGTTGCAAAAAGTTTCGGATTCGTTTTTTGTTGTTCATTTCTTATTTTTTTTTCGTTACTCGGCCCAAATCATCGCTCGCCTTCTCTCTCTCTTCGATCTTTTTCGATCGAAAAGATCCATCGAAATAACGTAAGAAATAAAAAGCGAAATGCAAAAAGGAAAAACGAGGAAAAGAGAGAGGGAGAGCGAGAAAGAAGACCGTACTTTCGTACACGCCCAAACGAATTTTTACATTCTAATAGCAATGTTTCACAGATCCATAGTGATAAATAACAATTAAGCTACGAATCGTAGAGAAATATTTTTTATAATCTATATTGATTTACAATTATTATTTAACGGAGAGGAACTTTGTATCTAAGTACAATTTATCATTGTCATTACGATTATTATTACTATTATTTTTATATTATATGATTATTATTATTATTAATATTATTATTACCACCACTATTATTATTTCAATTATTATTATTATTTTATTATTAGCAGTACTCGATTTATTATCGTTACGATGGTAATCTTCACCAGCAGAAGATCATTATTGTTCGTATTCGGATTCCCCTTTATTATTATTATTATTATTATTGATTTTTAATCAAGCCGATTTCGAATTAATATCGATATATATATATAAATATATATTTTTTTTTATCGAACGAAGCTCCGATTAATATTGTAACGAAAGCTTTGTCCACGTGGTGATCGCTGAGGACGTCCATTATTTTTGTTTGTTTGTTCACGTCAGCGAGGAAAGCCACCAACCGATTATTTTGTTTTGCGTTAATTAACGGCGTAAGCGAAAGGAACGCAGGAATGCCTACGTACGTACGTAACAGTATCCATACGAGAATAAAAGTTAAAAGAAAAAAAAAACATGAAAAAATACAATAAACTTTGCGTATACGGTAAAACGTACAAGATTCCATAGTTATGTATTGCGAGTGAGCGGTAATAATGGTAACTGAAATTACGATTACGACGTGATACGTTTATTTTAATTTTTTTTTTTTTTTTGATTTTTTATTATATGTATATTATCAATTTTTCTTTCGTTTTTGGTTTATCGTCTGTCTTCGTTTTTCTTTCTTTTTCTTCGAGATCGAAATCGAAAATCTTCGCTGTATAAAAAAAAAAGTTAATTAAAAAAATGAAGTAAAAATTGGATACGATGGTAGACGGGAATTGTCGAATTGAGGAGGAAAAATCGTACCGGAAATACGAGAGGGTGAAACGAGTCGTGATTTATTTTTTGTTTTTTTTTTCTTTCTTCTTTTCTTACACGAACAGTCGCGACACGCACGAACACGAGGAATCGCCTGTTGATGTTAGGAAAAAAAATGTCGAAAGTTTGAGACGAAGTTTCTAGAGTTTCGAGAAGAAAGGGAAAACTAGGAAATTTTTATCGAAAGTTTTTAAAGTTTCAAAAGAAAAGGAAAAAAACTAGCTAATTTTTGTCAAAAGTTTTTGAAGTTTCCAAAAAAAAAAAGGAAATTTTTATCGAAAGTTTTTAAAGTTTCAAAAATATGGAAAAAACTAGGAAATTTTTGTCGAACGTTTTTTGGGGTTAAATGAAAGGAAAGAAAATTTCGGTAATTTTGGTTTCGTTTGAAATTAGGTAGAGTATCGAAATTTATAAAGGATATCGAAGATTCGCGATCGGAAAAATTGATTTTACAACTGGCATTGAATTAGAAAATTCGGCGAGACGAGGATACTTCCGGTGAGCAAACCGACGTGTTAAAATATTTTCGACGTTGGAAAATAATTAAGAAATAATAATCAGGCGTTGCCGATTTTTCGTCGATCGGCAAACGAGAAAGAAAATCGTTGGATCCCGTCGCGGTGTCGAAATCAAATGAGACTGATTTTACCAGTATTCGTGAAACGCGTCGAGAATTTTAAATTAAAAAAAAAAAAAGAAGAAGAAGCAGAAAAATTAAAAAAAGACACACGAGAAGGGAAAAACGAATGGAGTCACGAAATATATGAACGAATTAGCCTTAATTTGAAGCGCAGGACTCAAAAGGATATCGAGACCGAATATTTGAATCGGCTATTACTTCCGGAGCTGGACTCGATCGACGATCGAACTGAACCGGAAGCAAAAAAATTGGTGAATAGAAAAAAACGTTTCTTTCGTTTTATTCTATTTTAGTTTTATTTTTTTCGTTTCGTTCTGTTTTTTTTTTATCGCAAGCTCCTTGAAGGTCATTGACGGTCTTGAAGGTCATCGACGATCTTAAAGGTCATCGACGATCCTAAAGGTCATCAACCCCTTAATTTATTCATCGACGATCTCGATGCCAGTGAGAGTGTCATTTTATTAGATAATCATTCGTAGGGTAATGAAAATGGAAATGCCAGTTGTTAGGGAAATTATCGAGAAACCGATCGTTCGAAAGTAGGAAAAGGAAAAGCAAGAGATAATCAAAAAGAAACGGCGAAAAAATAAAGAGACGAGGGAAACGCGTGCTAAACGATTGTGATCGCCGACGAAGCATAGTTAATTAATTTATTGGGCTCGTGAAATAATACAATAAAAAAATTAAAAAAAAAATTAATTAATTAATTAAAATAAACGAAAAATTAAACGAGACCCGGCGAATTCCGTGACGTCACGATTATCGATACGGAAACGATACTCGAAGCTCTCGCAACGATGATCAATCAGCGAACTGCATTTTTAATATATATATTTTTTTTTTCAATTTTTTCCTTTCTTTGACGACTGGATCAAAACCGGAGTGTAAAACGAAAGTTTCATTAATTTTTTATCCTCGACCAACGCCCCGCTCTCCATTCCCTTCTTCGTGACACGAAACACGATAAAAGGAAAAAAAAGACTCTCCAGAACACATCGTACGAGCGATCAAGAGGGATCAGACGAAAGAGCGAAAAAAAAAAACAAGACAAGAAGAGAAAAGACGAATGAAGAAAACGACGAAACGGGAGGAAACAAACAAACAAACAAACAAACAAACAAAAGTAGAACGGATGAGAAATGTATGAATACAATGTTTGCAGTTAGGTGGGACCAAAAAAAAAACGACTTTATATCTCTATGTGCATATCCAAGCAACGTGTAATTTTAATTGATTAATTAATTCCGTTAATGATTATCGATAAGTAAAGAAATCTATTGATAGACGATCGAAATCGAGAATGATTGAGTAACGATTGACGAAGTAATTAGGCCATTATTATTATTATTATTATTATTATTATTATTATTATTATTATTATTATTATTATTATTATTATTATTATTATTATTATTATTATTATTATTATTATTGAGGACACAAGTGTCTCAGTTATGGTTTTATTACGCGCGACGATCGTATTATTATTTAAACGACGTTTCAAGACACACGATCATCGCAGATAACGAATTAGAACATTACGTATACATATATATATATATATATAAATATTAATTATTTTTAATTATTAATTATTACTATGAAAACATTTTGTTGTATTATTTTCAATAAAATCAATTGAAAATATTAATTTCTCGTACTGATGATTCGTTCGATGACGTTTCGTTTCGGTTTTTTTTTTTTTTAAACCGTTATCGTTTATATTTATTTCGCGTTTTATTTTTCCTTTTTTTTTTATTTTATTTTTTTTTAATAATCTTTCTTTCTTTCCGTTCTCATTGTCTGTTCGTTCGTGAAATGGAATGGGCTTCCGCCATTGGATTTAATACGACACGCCGTTTTACTTTAACGATCCTCGCGGGTTAAAAAATGGAAAATAACAAAGTTGGGGGGGGGGGGGGGGGGGGGAATGAGCGAATTGAGGAAAAAACGGAAGGATGCGAAGATTGGAGTATGGTGTACGTATTGAAAATTTTGGTAAATTCGAATTTTCAACAAAAACTCGAATTTCGAGTTTGAAAAGTACGTTTGATGAAAAAAAAAAAAGTATAATAATAATAATCGCGTAAATATTTTCACGATTCCCAATGAAATCGTTGAGGGTAACGATCGTTATCGCGGAATCTTGTAATTAATTAATTAATTAATTTAAAAAATAAAACAAAAAAGAAGAAAAATCTTCTCGTTGATTAAATCGTATTAATTCATTGTGATATTAAATCAAAGATTCGAGTGAGAATAGGGAAGAAGAAAAAAATTGAAAAAAATGAAGAAAAATATTAATTTTAAAAAAATGAAAAAAAAAACGCAAAAAAAGGAGAGGAAAAACGACGAGGTTTTCGGGAGAGCTCGGATCCCGGAGCACCGATTCCCCATGGAAACGAATCAATCGTTCGACCCCACGGCAACGTTGGCAGCAAAGAAAAGAGAAAAAAAAACGAAAAAACAAAAAAAAAAGACAAGTATTATCGTATTCTCGTTGCACGCGTTTTGTCGGACTTTTTTGTGATAGAAAAATGTACACACGCGTACACCGATGTGAGATTCGATCGAATGTGTCGAAACACACACACACACACACACACACACACACACAAAAACAAACCGAAACAAATCTGAAAATTCATTATTCCTCGCCGCACTCGTATACGATATTTTCACAATAAACGAAACACACACATATATATATATATATAAACAAACAAACAAACAAACAAAAAACATTTTTTAAAAAACGAAAAACGTCCCCGAGAAAGTCCCGATCGAAGTTTGGCTCTCTAACGCTTTCTCATCGAATTCTTCGTTTAAGCGTGTGCTTAAAAGAGGCAACGAGAAGAGAAGAAATAAAGAAAACGAAGAAAAGAAGAAAACGACGGGTCAGCCAAGAGGACAGCTGGAATCGCGTGAAAACGTGCGAGGGTGTAAAATAGTGAAAACAAAAGAAAAGAAAAAAAACGAAGAAACCTCGAAACTGGAAAAAGGCACGTAAACGCAAAAAAAAAAAAATAAACAAAACATGTACGATCATATTTTGTTTGGGTTTGTTTTAACCCAAACAAAACATGTACGATCATATTTTGTTTGGGTTTGTTTTAACCCAAACAAAACATGAACGACCATATTTTGTTTATTATTATATATATATATATATATAAACACAGAAACACAGAGGATGAGAAACGGACTGAAGAGAACAAAAACGAAGTCAAAACGACTCGTATATAATATTCAGTGAGAGGATCATTGTAAATTGACGTAATTACGAACGTGCCCCCCTCCCCTGCCACCCGCCCCTCTCACGAGCCGAGCGATGTATACACGTACGGTTGAACACACACACACACACAGAATCATACACGTACTTATTTATATTTATATATACATATATATAGATATATAGATATTTGTATGTGTATAAATATATATCCATATATGTATGTATATATATATATATGAGTTTATACTGCGTATTGCCTTTTTGACTTCGGTGTGGATACGTATAAGTGCATATATATATATATATATATGAACAAATCGACAAAAGTGAAGAGAAGAAAAAAAAACGCAAAAACGAAAAAAAAAAAAAAAAGAATCAGTCGGATTCGATTTCGGACGCGTTTGCAACGAGGGCGATATTGATTCTCACCCCTGGATTCATCGCGAAACGCGTATTGCCTGAAACTTCGCAGAGATCATTTCTCCAACATAACCTAACTTTTCAACCTAACCTCCCTAAGCCCTTGTTTGTTTTCTCTCCTCTTTACGTTTAGTCGTTGCGAAATTTTCGCGTTTTTTGAGGTTAAACAAAACAAAAATCTGGATTGCCTGGATTCGAGGCTCGGGCAAACCGTTTCGATGATTTTTTGTTTTTTTTTTTTTTGGTTATAATAACTGATAAACGACGAATGAGTGAAATGTGATTTACGCGTGTGTGGTTTGACGCGGATGTGTGCATGGGAAAAGAAACGAGCGTGTGTTTTTGTTCACGCACGTTATATTAAAAATAAAAAAATAAATAAATAAATAAATAAGTGTGGCGTTTTGAAATCGGTATTACCGATCGTTGGTACGCCCCCGGCCGGACTCGCCTGTGTCTGTTTCATGTTTTTCAATATTTGTAATTTATCGATAAAAATTATAAAAGTATCGATATACATAAACAGTCTAAAGTGTGCGCTACTCCACATAAACATTATATTATATTTATATATATGTATATATATGTATATCTATGTATGCATATACATATTTATATGTATATATGTATATATATA
Source organism: Ophioninae sp. B BG-2022a (assembly GCA_030522765.1). Lineage (NCBI taxonomy): Eukaryota > Metazoa > Arthropoda > Insecta > Hymenoptera > Ichneumonidae > Ophioninae sp. B BG-2022a. The sequence continues at coordinate 13,608 of JAPYZJ010003547.1, read as the reverse complement.
TGTGTGTATGTATATATATTAAAGTATAAAGGTATACATGATATATGTATACACACACATTGGTGAGGTTGGTGAGTCGATGATTGGTGAGAATATACGGTTTTTTCGCTTTGGAGTGTTATTTTCTGAAAATATTGAACAAAATATGGAGAAAAAAAAATTAATAAAACGAATTAATAAAAATAAACGGGATATCGTCATTTGTCGTCGATCAGTACTCGTTGCGCTCCCCGTGGAGAGAATCTCGTCTAGGTTGCGTTACGTAACCTCTGTTTCGTTTGACGCGAGCGCCACGCCAATCGGGCACACTTCTGGATTGTTCTTTTTTTTTTAGACTATCGTCTCGACGATCTGTAGAGACTTGAATCGTTCTGGTTTCAAGATTTATTGAATTACGGAAAGAAAATGTCGAAAGCGAAGATTGATGAGATCGAGAATAACGAAAACAGTTTTGAGGTTATGTGTCGATCTATTTTCCGATAAGAAATGCGAGAAAAAAATGTTTTATGAGGATACAATTTTGATATTTATTTGGGTGACTCAAACTAACCCAAACAAATTTATATAAAGCCAAACATACTTGAATTCCGCACGACCGTTTGTATATTTTGAGGACTTTTATTTAAAATGTTAGATACTTCGAGACGAGGATGGAGCGCCATCTCCAGGAATTTTCGTCGCGCGAACTACGAAATTTATGCCAACGCTACCCCAAACGTTCAAAAGTCTCGTCGACTGTCCCATAAGTATTGAGGATAAAGAGCCGCGAAATATCATTGCGTAAATATTAAGATTAAACTGGTTCGCTATGACCGTTAGTACTCACTTACTCGTGTCCGTTCGTCGCTCGAAAGATTGCTGGGACATTGCTTGGGAATTGATGACTACGAGACAAACATGGCCGCTTTCTGGTTTCTCGACTTCGTTGCACTACAAGTTTTGCGTTCCGAGGGCGTCCTCGACGACAATGGGAGAAGCGTGATGGTCAGTTGGCTGGCAGGCGAAATGCGACTCATTCGAGGTACATCGTTTATCACGATAAAACGATCGCCATTTTTCCCTAATGTTCTAGATACACGCTTCGGATATTTCGAATAATTCACGGATTTAATATGTAACGAAACTTTCAAAATTGTCGCGGTCGAAAGAAATCGCGTTGGGAAAACGAATGAGAAAAGCGAATTTTAAATTCACGATGTTTAGCCGTATATTCAACACTAGAAACATTGCCTAAACGTAATATCGATAATTATGACTTTTTATAAAATGTTTTTTCGAAGCACTGAAAATTTGATCACTGTATTTCAAACCGCGGGAAAAACCGTTAACTCTGTCGTGATTCTGTTCAACGTTACAACTGAAAAAAGTGTTGATTTCAAATCGAATATTCACCGATCCGTAAATCGCAGAGAAACGTTTGTCCCACGATGAATTTTGGATCGAAATGGATAACGTATTCGATAAAAGTAGAAAAAACGTTTCGCGAGGTCGCGCGTTGCTTGACTGGAATATGTCGCGGGAAAAAAGTGACGCGGAAGACGCGAACTCGAGAGAGAAAGTGCCGGAAGAATCGACAGAGACGGAAGTGGCAATACCGACGCTAGCGCGATCTCGCGTCATTTCCAAGTCGTAAGAGTTTCTCGATGAGCTCAATAAGCCGTAACTTTGTAAAGTTCGAACTGCACGTTCGACAAGTGTATCCTTGTGACATTTTCGAATCGGTGAGGCAACGCAAGCGAATTTCGGGCAACGAGGCTTCGAGACGCAGCATGAAATCTTCGGACGGAATCGTCACTGCCAAGAACGAAAGAAACATCATCAAACCGGAAATTCAACACGGGAAAGTTCTGGACGCAGTTGTCGAAGCTACTCGTGACATGTCAGTAAGAATAGCTAGAATTCCAGCCTATAATAGAAAGTTTTGTAACATCCTTTCGAAAACCCAAGATCGAATTGTCCGCGCAGGTACGGCGATACTTTCCATTACTCTCTCATCGTAGCCGCGTTCCTCGAGCCCGTCCCGATTCACGACTATACTTTGCCCTTCAAGTTTCGACTGCCGCGTCCTATCAAAATTTACGACCCGATTGCAAGCTCCAATAGCCAAGATTCCTCTCGGAATCGTAAGAATCGTGAAACGAACAAAAAGACGAGTAACTATCAAAACCAAAAACTGTAAACGTTTCAAATTCGTTGCCGATTTCTTATCATTGGAGCCTGCAGCGAATTTGATCACATGACCCGGTAACTTTGGAGATAAAATGAAACATTCGCGTAGTTCATTCAATGATCTCCGCAGATGGCAAAAAACCAACAAAGAGTTTAAATACAAAAGCGACAGAAATTAGCCAAGAGCTTAAAGCCTCAACTATCACGAACGAAGAAGAAGAATTGAAGAAAAAACGACAGTACATCTTACCGTTGATGGAAGCCAACGAGGCGCCGAGTATTTTGGAAAAGTACAAGAAAATGGGAACGAAATAATCTATCGCGAAATATAAACGATTCAAATTGCCATTTTTATTGAACGTTTGTTTTCATCTTGGCGTCAATGATCAACCTCACTGGTGAGTATCAGTGTACCTCGCGCTCTACACTTAAAGTCCTTGATTTTTCTTCCGTCCAAGTCAATCACCATTCTCACGAACCTCTTTGTGCCGGACAGCGTTTTTGTATCCTGTCCCAATTGCCCGTACTTGTTCGAACCGCAGCCCCACAATTCGCCGTTATCTGGAAATATAGGAAAATAGGAATGGAGAAATGTTGATTAGAAGGGCTCCAGTAAGATGCCAAACGACTGACTCACCCGTCATGCAGACTAGGTGAGAGCTCGTGCACTGTACTTTGATGATTGTTAGTTCGAGTACTCGACCGGACTCATCTTTGAATTCGACAAACGTAGGGACTGCGATGACTTTGTGATCTTCGTTCAGCCCCAATTGTCCTTCATTGTTCCAACCCCAAACGTAAAGATCACCCTGAGTAACGAAGAAATTGAATTTTACCGTATCTTTTTTCAATTGCGAATCGAAAGTACTAAAACGATGACAAATTTGAATACGTAGGGAAACCTTGGTAAAAAATTTATGTATGATCAAGATAATCATAAAAATGAGAATGTAAAGTCGTCCAAAAACCTCTTTCGTGACAGCAGCACTGCACCAGCCAGAAGCTGATATTTGAGAGACTTTCAAACCCGCAAGAGCTTCTATCAACGTTGGTTCATCGCTATCTTCGAGGTCTCCAAGGCCCAGCTGGCCTCGACTGAGAACAGACAGTTAACATTGTCGTCACTGTGATATCTTCCTCTAAAGATAAACTGCCTTAGTAGCGTATCAATTGGGAATAAAATTATAGTTAATTAGAGTTCTTTCATTCCTGATGGCAATTAGATACTTTCTCTCTCTTAACTCTTGCTTTTTCATGTTTTATCAGTCCCTTACATTGATGAGTATGAAATATTCTGTCCATGAAAGTTGCTGGAAGAATTTCAGCAGTTTAAAAAGATTTCAATGCGTTTCGAGGTCACAGATTTGTAAAGCTTTGACTTTTACATTTCAGGGATTGGAGTATTGATCAGAATGGATCAACGATGAATAGTCGGTACAGAGCAATTACTAACGTTCCCAGTCCCATGGAATAAACATCTCCGTTTTCCGCTAGCATTAACGCGTGCTCAATGCCGCTAGATACATCCGAGAACTTAACGCCCTGTGGCGTATCAACGAGAGCTGGCAGGTTGAAGACGCGTCCTGCAAGGACCTTTTATTTCTCATTATTCATTGATCGTGCATTCTCCGAAGACTTCCAAGGATCCTCTACCTAAATTAGTCAAGGCGGTCACTGCTTTTCCCTGGTCAATTTTGACGATCTTTTCGAGCGGTTCTTCATTGTTGCTGGGAAGGAAACAGGGGATTTTTCTCCAAGTATTTTCATAGAGTACGTAGCGCCATATTTCATTGTTGGAGGTTAGAACGGTGACGTTGTTCGTGTCACCGGTCGCTGCCAAACATCTGAAATAAATAAAATTTGACATAAGACAATTTTGAGGGTCGAAGTACTTCATCAATCTTTTCTCATTTTTGCAACATTTTTTCGATTGCAAAATTCGAAAAGATCGAAATGTCCTGCCAATACGAAAAGGATCAGTTTGGAAGCGTTTTAGAAACGTCGCTAATTAAATTACCGTCCGGCTGTGTCATCGGGGATCCTGAGTTCTTTCGGACTCGGGAGAATGGGATCTTCGAGATCGCCGACACTTCCGGTTATCCAAAGCTCGCTATCGCGCCACAGGAGAAAATAATTCCAATCGATATAAACATTCGTGACATTTGCGAACGGGACTTCCGTGAACTTCTCGATTTTACGTTTCCCGAGATACAGAGAACTCGGGTTCAAACCCGCGTAATAAATTGGCATGGCAAAACGAACGAACCGGATGAAAAGTTCGCGAACTGGACATCTCAAAACGACCGGAGGGATGAGGATGGAACTCGGTATTTTCGCTATCCAAATTTTTAGTTCCCTACTCTGTCACTAGGAGCTCTAGTTATGATGAGAGAAGCTTGGTGGCAATGGATACACTTCTAAATAGTTGATACGTCTAATTTACCTGGAATTGTGTAGAACTGTTCTATTTGATACATAAACCCAACCCCTAAATTGATTTTTAGCGCGTACAAATAGTTAGCGAGAAATAGAATTCTAAAATTAATGTTTGCAAGCCTGTGCGAGTATATCTATATCGCCCGCTGCGACCGATCGATATGCCCACTTTTCCGACTTTGCTAATAACTCGCGACCCACGCGTACAAATACATTTTTTAGAACTTGTCACGGTCGATGCGAATAAAATTTTGCACAAATATCCCTTTTTAAAATATAATAACGTCATCTGAATATATTTTTGATGCAGTCGAATAACTTGCGAGAAATTAAAAAATGAAATTTCATTTTTCAGCCCGTACGATTGGGGATATAGATCGCATAGACAAAAAAAAACTTTATTATTTTCCGACGTGTTAATAATATTTTCAAGGGCTTACAATTTAGGGCAAATAAATACAAAATATTTATTGCAAAAATATGGTGAAATAAAATAAGTAGAATATTCATAAACAGTAAATATCTTGCGATCTTTAATTAGAAATATTGTATTAGATGCATACGATAAAGTATCGCAAATATCCTCGTGCAATATTTTTCATACGCATAATTGATAAATGTCGAACGACGAATTTCGTGGCGCCGCGAAAAAAAAATGATTCTCACAAAGCAACTAGCGCCACGTGTATGTAAAAGAGAGAATTAAAAAATGAGGACAAAAAGCGGTTGATTTTTATGCATAACAGTAGCAGGTTTTAACCCCCGGTAACGACCACGAGGTATCAAAATGAGAACGAGTGAAATAAAAGCAGCATCTAAACCCTGTCCCTCTCTTTACCTCTCTCTCATTCTCACTTTTATCTCTCTTTGCCCCTGTCACTTTTCCACGCGCGCAGCGTCACCGAAAAAGTATAAACCGAATTCTCCGACCGCATACCAACAACTGCTGGTGTCGACTGCGCACGGACGATTACTGCAATGCGCAGTTTGAGGAGTCGTGCACGACCGTTGAGAGGTGGACGTCGTGGCTCTTTACGTGCTCCCCTTTTTTTTTCATTTTCGACAAAGTCGCGTCAACCTCAAACGTGCGTTACGGTTCGAAGCGTGATAAATCCAGGAAATAAATCGCTCTCCGTTTCGCCCTCGACAATCGTTTCATTCATAAATCCGGAGTAACATTCGAATCCGTTCGAACGTCAGTTTTTTTCATTTTTTCTTCTCGTTTATAACGAACGCGGAGTGGGGTTATACCGCAGTTTTAACGGGCGCAAGTACACAACGAGAGGTATATCGTACACAGTTGAAGAAAAGAGGGAGTAAAAAAAAGCGAGCAGAAGCGACTGTAGCGCTACGGGACTGCGCTACGGTTCCGCGTATACATTATCAAAATCAATGCAATAGCGCGGTCTTTCGAGGAGTTTTCCTCGTCGAGGTTTGTGCGTCCTTTTTTTTCCGTTGTTTTATTTGTTTGCACCCTTTCACCCTCGGATTAAACACGCATTATTTATCTTCACGCAGCTCGTAGTTACAAATATACGCGAGCCCGTGCATACACGCGGGTGTCATGTACGTGTATGTATTGTTGTTCACTAAATTTGAGTGCAATGTCTAACGGAATAACGCTGGGAAACGGTCAAGCTCCGCAGCGAAAGAGTAAACGACAATTCTTTTCGTCTTCCTAATATATCTTTCGTTTTTTTTTTATTTCTCGAGAAAAAGCGCGATATTTTCGAACACAAGAAAATTCGATCTTTTTCTTCCTAGACCTTTTTTAAAAAAATTCACCCGTACTCGAATATATAACACGCGTACGTTGTGTGTGTGGGTGGGTTTCGTTGTTTCGCAGTCCGTGTCATGTCGGTGGGTCCTCCAGGCGGTACTCCAGGTGCGACCGAGGGACGCCAGGTTAAACACTCCAGCTCCGTAAGTTCAGCCGATTTCCAGTCTACGTTCCGATACTTCCCGCAAACTTCAACTTTTCTTCTGTCCCCTAACAGATGGAATCCAATACGGGACACACGGGCCTCAAGCGGCAAGCCGAATCCGACATCGAAGGTCAGTATCTCTATCAATCCTGAGACGAACCTTGCAATGCGTAGAAACATCTGAACCGGCAGGAAAAATGACGCGATAAAAGCAGTAAATTGCTATCGGTATAAATAATTTCGTCGCGTCCATGAAACGATTTCCAAGAAACTGCAGTTTGACAAAAAATGATCGTTCGTCATTATCGGCAAGCCGAAGCCATCTGCAAAAGCGTTCAATCACGCGTCTCCGTCTTATCGTGAAAAATAATGAATTGCCGGATGAACAAAGCGGTTACGGCGGTGCGCGATCGTTGATCCATCGATGTAATTGTTGTTCCGTCACGAAGCAGGTGCGCCAGTGGCGAAGAAGCGTCACAAGAATCCTCAGCCGAAGAACGCGGTGTGCGCGTTGAACGAGCTGAAAACTGGTGCGATCTACAAGGTGGTGGGACAAACGGGTCCGACGCACGCGCCGATATTTACGATCGCCGTTGTGATCGACGGCCAGACGTACGAGGGGAAAGGTCGTACGAAGAAGATGGCGAAACACGCAGCGGCGGAATTGGCGCTTCGGAGCATCGTGCAATTCCGAAACGCGCCCGAGATACATCAAGCGTTGAATCCCTGTCAAACGGTGACGCCCCTAGAGCCTGACTTCACGAGTGATGTAACCGAGCGCGACAATCATCTGGTGAACGCGTTCAAGACGCTCTCCCAGGAACCGAAAAACTCGAACAAGTTCATGGACAAGGGACCGGTCGCGCTTATAAACGAGCTCTATCCGGGTGTCGTTTACAAGTGCATCTCCGACAGTGGCGAGAGTTACGCCAAATTCACGATAGCCGTTACGATCGACGGGGAAACGTTCGAGGGCACAGGGCCGAGCAAAAAATTGGCAAAGGCAGCCGCTAGCAAAGCCGCACTCGCCAAATTGCGAAACGTTCACAGCTCCTCCTTCTGTATACCTCTGCCGGTTCGCATATTGCCAAACTTTTCTAATTCGGGCCACTCGCACGAGCAGCTAAGTTTGCCGCAAATGCTCGCCGATAAAATCGGCAAAATGGTCAATCAGAAGTTCACGGAGCTTATGCAGAGCAAGCCCCAACACGCGAGGCGCAAGGTACTCGCCGGTATCGTACAGACGAAGGGTCAAGACGCCGAGCTCATCTGCGTCACTACCGGTAACTTTATTTTCCATCTACCGATCTCTTTCCCTCTTTCCTCGCCGGAAGTACGCTCCCGACACCGGCAAAGCCGGAAGACTCTTGCCTCCCAGGAGCAGCCCCAAATAAAACCCCGATTCACGGCGTACCCGTGAATACTGTTAGCTCCACACAGAATTACGATGTCCCTCGAGCGACCGTTGAAGCGAACGGAATCGAATTTTGTACACGGAGTGAACACGGCTGCCTCGACTTTTCTTTCGTACCCCTAGTAGACGCCGTTTTTTCGCCTCGTTTTCACCGTAAAAACTCTCGGAATCGAATCTACCGATATTCACGGCAAAATTCTTTCTTCAAGAATAGCCCAACGAGCGTGCGAACATCCCGAAGTCGAGAATCGATAAAAGCGTTTCGGATGAACGAAAGCTTTGACTTCGGGCAAACATAGTTCTCGGGCCGTTCCGAACCATAGCTAATTTTAGTTTATCGGAAGATATTTATTGCGCGGATTAAGCGTCGCGATTTGGCAACACTCGCAAACCCGAGACAAATTCGCGAACGCAGTTAATCCGCGATTTCTCGGGATTAATGATTTCTGGCAGCTCAACTCGTACAATTCAAATTTCAAAGTCTGAGATTAAACGCTTCCGGTCGAATGCTTCGAATTCTAATCGACCCGACAACTACCCATAACATTCGAAAAAAATAATCGATGAATACAATTTTGAAAAATTGCTAATCGTCGATTTATCAAAGAAAAGTTTCAATTTTCAGCGACTTTTTTTCCGGTATTGTATCTCCGTTACATCTTCGATTGAAATTGACAATTAAAAAAAAAGAAATAATCAAGATCAGCATCGATCAATTTCGTCGGACGCATACTCTCATCACGGTTCGCTTCTTTCATTGTCACCAAGGTACAAAGTGCGTTTCCGGTGAACATTTAAGCGTGAGCGGAGGAGCGTTGAACGACTGTCACGCGGAGGTCGTGGCTCGTCGCTGTCTATGCGAATATCTCTATCGGCAATTGGGTCTTCACACGGAGAATCGAGGGGACGATTCGATCCTCGAGCCCGCCAAAAAGGGTTACAAGCTCAAACCAGGCATCCAATTTCACTTGTACATAAACACAGCGCCGTGCGGCGACGCGAGGATCTTTTCGCCGCACGAGGAGAACGAGTCGGTCGACAAGCATCCAAACAGGAGGGCGAGGGGTCAGTTGAGAACAAAGATCGAGTCCGGGGAGGGTACAATACCGGTGAAGAGCAGCGATGGTATTCAAACATGGGACGGAGTACTCATGGTGAGTGTTGAACGTCCTCCTTTCCACGGATGATCGATAAACGCGAAAAGCTCGAGAGATAGAGCCCGAGCGAGCGAAGAAAACGAGTGTTTAAGAGGCAGGGACGGAAGTGAAACGATCGATAGAGGGAACCTTGCCAAAAACCGTTTTTATAGTACACATTCGTTTATTGACCTGGAACATGGATTCGTCCTGTTTTTCCGTTGTAAAATCATTCGTGACCAAAAAAAAGGCACGGAAATACTTAACTCGTCAAATCGTCTCGTCGACGTAGTCCAAATCGATGTTCTCACCCCTTGCTAGGTGAAGGACCTCCTAGAATTCTCTCGTCAGTAAAAAAAACAGATCCAGATACTTTTGGCAAAAGTTCAATTTGCACGATTAAAAGAGGACGATTCGCAGACCTAATAATGCCTCGAAAAAGCCCAGTTGCGACAAATTTTTGCCAACTAGCTGGGTTTCAAGTATCGCTATCGGAAAACCGCAAGATTCCTTCTTGTATCATTCTCTAAGAATATACTTCGTTACATTTCGTTTCGATTGATGCAAAAATGGATCCTTTTTTGAAGCTTCGGGATAAAATCTTGCCTCAAAAGTCATCGAAGCGTGCAGGGTTCCTCGTATACGTTTTCACGTGTTTATCTTTTATCCACAGGGCCAAAGACTGCTGACGATGTCGTGTTCGGATAAAATAGCTCGATGGAACGTACTAGGTGTGCAAGGCGCACTCCTCAGCCACTTCATCGAGCCTATTTACTTCCACAGCATCGTTCTCGGCAGCCTGTTAAACCCGAGTCACATGTACCGTGCAGTTTGCGGTCGGATCGAAAACACGATTCAAGGCCTTCCACCACCGTACAGGCTGAACAAGCCGCTTATGAGCTTGATCACATCGTCCGAAGTTAGGCAACCCGGAAAAGCACCGAATTACAGTGTCAATTGGACCACAGGCTCGTAAAACCAAAAATCCAATGCTCGTCTCTTCGTATCAAATTCTTCGAAACGACAGGTGTTTCCATCCAACGTGTTTTTTTTTGTTTTCTCGTTTCTCGTCCACAGGCCAGAACGAAGCCGAAGTTATCAATTGCACGACGGGCAAGGACGAGCTCGGAAAACCCTCCAGGATTTCTAAGCAAGGCCTCTTCCGCATGTTTTACAACCTTCTCGGTCGGATCGGCACTATCGATGATGCCGACAGGAATCAGTGTCGTCATTATCTCGACGCGAAACTGTCAGTTCAGGACTATTCGGTAAGTCGCAAACTTCATTAATTACATTCACGGATATATTAGGATTATCGACTCGTCTTCCTCTCGATCCTTCGAAGCTTCCAATTTTCTTGAATACTCATGGAATTCTCAACGGACTATTGTTTGGGGTTGGTCTTGATCCGGACGGAATCCTCAATGGACTATTGTTTGGGTTTGTTTGGGTTTGGTCTTGATCCGAATGGAATCCTCAACGGACTTTGTTTGGCTTTGGTCTTGATTCTGGTAGAATTCTCAACGGACCATTGTTTGGGTTTGGTCTTGATCCGGATGGAATCCTCAATGGACCATTGTTTGGATTTCTTTGTGTTTGGTCTTGATTCTGATAGAATTCTCAACCGACTATTGTTCCAATGATTTTTGTCAGAATTTACGCGACCAAGACGAATATCACCATGTCTGAGGCAACTTGTCGTCATTCTCAAAATTGTATTCATTCTTACTTCGTAAAGTATCCAACTCACGTGAACGTTAGATTGTTCAATTAACACAATATCGTCCATATATTTGAAGGACTTTTAGGCAGACACACATTTTTCATAATACGTCAATTTTTGACGACACATACAAGCTGATTCTAATATAGATACAATTCTTTATAAAAAGCTTCGAAGTACTAAGTTTGCCTTAAATATCGAATTCTTAAATGTTTTATACATATTTTGACTATAGTCTCAAGTGAAGACCCAAAACAACGAATTCTAAATGTACATTAATCTTAATTTTTCCGTTTCGTGAATTCCATTCCTCCAATCGTACTTTCGATTTCTCGTATCCCCAATCCAAGTTCACTGAATACATCGTAATTCCTATTCGACGTTTGATCCAATCCCGAACGAAAGGCATCCTCGATCGATCCTGATTATTTGCAAGCAGCGTGGCAACGCGAGACCCTCTTCGCTCTTTGTACTGACGCGACCTGTGTTTACGCAGCACGCGAAGCGTCAGCTGAAGGATGCGTTCGTTCGGGCCGAACTCGGGAGTTGGGTCAAGAAGCCGATCGAGCAGGACATGTTCGAAGTTGACATCTGACTAGTTGAGGGAGATTATCTTTTCCCCAGTGGCACGATGGAGACGGCTAAGTCGCGGTCATCGGTGTACGTAGTTCCTAGCGCAAAATAGATGGCTCGCCCAGTGTGTCATAACGCGGCAGAATTTGGCATCAGTAAAGCATAAATCGTAGGGATCTCACCCGCGATCATTCATTCTATTCGATAAGTTGATAAGATTCATTGACGAGCTCGAAAAAGAGGATCGACGATATGGAGGAATGAGAGAAACGACGAAAAGAGAAAAAAAGTGAGAAAAAAGTACAGAAAAGTGGGAACTTGATTGCACGGTGATTGCACTCGATTGTACGTGCGTATCAAAGTGTGTCCATGTATATATACATACGTTCTTCTAATCGAAAAACGAAACGGATTTCCTGACGGAATCGTCTCGTATCTTACAATCGGGCTAGCCCACTCCGGAAACCCGCGATGTACAGTACGAAACTCGTTCGCGAAATAGAAAACAACAAAGAGAACAAAAAAAAAAAAAAAGAAAAACACGTGATCGAGGACGAAACCTCTGTTGTTTCCAACGAAAAATAATAAACCCTGGCTCAACGGGTATATTTCTACTCGTCGATCCTGGAATAGTTCCAGCGCGGGTTCTCGATCCCATTTAGTTTGTTGAGGTCAAATGAAGAAAGGAACAGACGCGATTAATCGTGATTCTCGATTCGCGCGAGTGCGCCCATTCGGGCACGGTTATTTTAATCACTAGTGGTTACGTCGGTTCAAGGTCGTGTGAAAAGGAACATCCGCCCGGCCCTGAAGAGAATCTTTCTCACCGGAAGTACCTCGAAAACGAAACTTTCAGGATTTCCGGAGTTTTGATCAGTTTTGAGACTTCCCGCAGGAAAGAAACGTTTCTTCCGAGCTTTAGACGTCGAAAGCTAAAATCTTGGTACTTCCGGTTAGTAGGGAAGAAAAAAATGTTTTTTTTTGATTCCCGAAATAAAGCGGACCTCTCGCATCGCCTTGAACAAACATCATAGACTGGTAGGCTGATAAGATATTAAAAGAAACAAACACAAAAAAAGACACATTCACTAAATACGTCACGACTGCGTAGCGATACGTCTGATGTATTCGAACTTTAGTTTGTAGACGAATCAATGAGGAACGCGTAGCGGCCTTAGGACTCTTGATTTATCGCTCATTTGAGACGATTCCAAAAAAAAAAGGGAAATCCAAAAAAAAACGTAACGATCTACGTTTTAACCGCGATTATAAAGCACATATCCCTTGTCCTCCGCCGCGTTTTTCGCCCCGATAAACCAAAGCGATATCATGACGAGGTCGACGACGTTAATCCTCGTCCCTGCGGTATTCGTTTTACCGTCTTTATTATTTTTTTTTTTTTGTTGTTGTTGTTGCTAATTCCCGAATATTCGGGAACTTTGTTGGATTCTCGTAAACGAAAGCGTTACGAATTTCGATTCTTTGGCCCTTTTGGTCATAAGCCAACGGGTTTTAATCCCGGGAGAAATGCATGACGTTTTCTCTTCAATTAACTATTTTCCATCAACCAAGAAAGTACAATACTTTCTTTCTCGAAGTTGAATAATTGTTGCGGTGCTTTTTTTGACGAGGCGAAGATTATTAGCCGACCGTTTAGAATATCATTCATTTTTTTGCTTTCGACAAGCTACGCGAACCGTTCGTTCGAGTTTATCGCTACCCTCGTCGCGAAAAAATCTTTGGCGTCGTGATAAGCCTGAAATTACGTAAGCCCAAAGAACGTCCGAACGAAAACCCTTCAACCGCGAGTCCTCAACGAAGCTTCGCGCGCTCAATCCGTGATGGAAAAAAAAAACAAAAAAAAAATATATCACTCCCCGACGAAGTTTTCCCCTGGAAGAGTCGCGTTTCGAGCTTACGAGAGGCACTCGACTAGCGCTTCGAACAAGTGCAGAAACGAGTGCATCTCAGAAATGTCCCTTCGAAATGACAAATTTGACACGGATCTCGTCCCGACTAGCCCTCAGCGATACTTCACCCTTAATGAAAAAAAAAGACGACGACAACGACAAGAACAAAAAAATTGTCTCCGGGGCTACTGTCCATCCGAGATAGCGGAAGTGGTCTCCGCGTCTCTTTGTCTAGAGGGAAAAAAAATCCATATTCCCAACTGCCCGAGGCTACGCTTCGCACTCGGCTACACCATGTCAGACGTGTCTTTTTTTTTTTTTC
>JAPYZJ010003546.1:0-16033 GCA_030522765.1 Ophioninae sp. B BG-2022a | reverse complement strand
ATCAAGGATTTTAAATCAAGGATTTTAAATCAAGGATTTTAAATCAAGGATTTTAAATCAAGGATTTTAAATCAAGGATTTTAAATCAAGGATTTTAAAGCAAGGATTTTAAATCAAGGATTTTAAATCAAGGATTTTAAATCAAGGTTTTTAAATCAAGGATTTTAAATCAAACTATTGAACCAAAACAAACCCAAACAAATTCCGTAAACCTTGACGAAATGTTTAATTTCGGACTATTAAAATTCGGAATTTTGAACGATCCGGTCATACCGTTTGAACAGCGATGAGAAGTGATCTGCCCACGACAGGCATTATCGATAACAGGCAACCTAGGAAAATTGTAGAACGATGAAAGTTTCTTTTCGAAAATGGAGAAACAAGGTGAAATCGATGAAACGTCCGAGGAACGCAAGTCACGAGGGAGATCGGAGTGAAAGATGGAAGTGACAGGTCGTAGACCAAAGGAGACGAGTCGTCGACGACTTTCATATATCGGGTTTATATTTGAGCATCTACAGTGTAAACCACGCGAGTTTTTCGGTCGATTCATGGATTCCCGGGTTCTAAGATCTTCCGAGAGAGGTCGGTGGCTGCGTATGACGGGTCATTTCCACCCTGAGATGCCAGCTGCTTCCTCCATGCTCAGCCACATTTCGTCTAACCAACGAACCTGAGGAGAGGCAACCGGTGCAAACTTACACCGCACGATCACCCAGAAACTTGCCGAGTAATCCTCGTTCCACGACGTGAAACGGCGCAGCCTCGGCTCACTCAAGTATGTCCCTCCACCCTTGATCTCTCGCCTTGCTTTCCTCACGAAACCGCCACCTTGTGATTTCACGGACTAGCGCCTTCCACTAATCGTTCGCTATTTCACGAAAGCGATCTCTCGGGTTTCACTGTCGATAGATTCCCTAGTGCACCGCCGAAATCGAGGATATTCATTACACGAGGTGGGGGTCGCCTCGATGGGTCATTATCCAGCCATCATCGGGTCCTTTTGGGGCGAACAATTTCGGTCAAGCAGCTTAGTCGAAATACCGAACGAAACTCATTTCAATCTGGAAACGGATTATTGATTGTGCAAAATAAAGAAGAAATTTTAAGTTCTCGTCTATTGGGTTCTCGTCTATTGGACTATCATTTGATCAATCAGCTTTGATGCTTTTTGAATTTAGTACAGTTGCCCTGTATCGTGAAAAATCCAATTCGATTCACGTTTTTTTGATTTTTGAATAACGATCGTTCAAACAAAGACGAGATTTTAGATTCCCGTCTACATATTATTAGACTGTCATTTGATCAATCAGCTTTGATGCTTTTTGAATTTAGTATACTTTCCCTGTATCGTGAAAAATCCAATTCGATTCACGTTTTCTTGATTCGGGTCCTTTTGGGGCGAACAATATTGGTCAAGCAACTTAGACTCCTCGAAATACCGAACGAAACTCATTGCCATCTGGAAACGGAATAACGATCGTTCAAAATAAAGACGAAATTTTAGGTTCCCGTCTATTATTGGACTGTCATTTGATCAATCAGCTTTGATGCTTTTTGAATTTACTACACTTGCCCTGTATCGTAAAAAATCCAATTTGATTCACGATCGTTTGATTTTATCAGCATCGATCGGCACGATATCGTTTTCGTCGTGAATTTATTAGATCTTTCCGTTTCATGATTTCACTTGGAGCATATCGATATTCACAGTTCGATGAAGGCAAACGATAGCTGCTGCAACTGGAAGATCCGCGAAGCCCAAAGGTTGATAGGAAGCTAAGCTCTCACTTCGAGATATATACCCCCTTTATTCAACGTGCTTTCGCACTCGTGCCTGTTTTCTCTCTCTCTTTCTACCTCTCTCTCTACCTCTCGGCCACTCGGGCTCCGCATACATCCTCTTCCGTTCAAGCACGCTTCCTCCCTATTTTCTCTTAGAGTCTTAGCCTCATCCCGTATCTCTCTCATGACGGCGTTGCTTTTGGTGCACTACCCGGTTCGCTAGTTCACGTCAAGCCTCCCCTACAGCTAATATTTACCTTTATTAACTCCCTCATCGTAAATGAAATTTTCAGCTAACTTTTAGGATATAGCCTGCGGCCTATTAGGATATTCCTTCTTCGAAGCGGTCTAGCGCTGGTAGTGGTAAAGCCTTTTTCTTGGCTCAGAGCCGGATTGGTAAAACCACGAGACAACCAATACACGCGTATTTTTGTGTGTATATATATGTACGTCATATTGAAAAAAAGCTGGTTAAAGATTTGAAAAGATCATTGCCAAAAGGGATTGAATAATTGAGGTATCAGTGAATCTATATTAAAAAATCACCTAAATTCTTGAACATTTGAGGAATAACATAAAATACATTCGTAGTTTAACAAATTGTCTTAATTCTAGAAAACTTGGGGCAATTGTGTCATTTTTTTTTTGACTGTGGTTCTAGGAATGTAATTTAGGGTTACGGTTCCAAAGTTTAAATGAACAAAAATAGTAAAAATTAACCACAATAACCGAAAAATGGTTGCAGTCTGAGCAAATTTCTAGTTTTTTCTTAAATGCCCGTAATTTTCAAACTGCATGGGATAGATTATTTTTCTGATTTTTCTCATGATGGTTACAATCAATCCTGTCATCCCGTTTCGGCTTGACGTTGAGTTCTGGGAGATCCTGTATTAGATAAAATTATAAAGCACATGTTTAGACCATAAACGAAAGTTAAATATAGCTATATTTATTTTATCACAAATGTTATAATTGACGAAAAATCGGGCATGGAGTACAAACTGTTACTTTCGTCCCCGGTCTTACCTACACACTGATGAATGTCCCAAAGTACAAGAGAATAGCAGAGTGCACTCAAACTTATTTTATTCGTTCTCTAAACTCCCCACTGCAGTCTCCCATTTTTTTTACCCGAACGTTTGTTGCGAAAACTGTGAATTCAACTTCCAAGGTGCAGCCAATAAACAAACGAGAAGAGTTAAATTTTCGATGGAACGAAACAAGGAAGGAAAGAGAGAGAGAGAGGGTTATAAGGAAAATGTATCGGTTACTCTCACGCTCCCGTACTTCGCTTTCTCGAGAGGTTGAATCGTGCTTCTTGCACACAAATAGGAACTCCCACGTATACAAGTATCCATAACGGATGAGATGAGGAAAAATAAGGTAGCGCGCTCGATTATACCCTTCCTCACTCGGAGAACTCCGGCAAAAAGTTTATTATGAAGGCTTCGCTTACTCTTCCCTCCTCTCACTGTTCAATTCCTACAGTACTGACGAACATCAAGAGGAAAAAGTTGGAATGGGAGATGATTCTTTTCACCTTCCTCGTCCCGTAATACTGCAGTCGCTTGCTTTGCTTCTCTTCACTCGTGTCAGGATTTCTACGCCTGGTATGTTCTCCAACGTCTAATATACTGAACAGACAAAAAGTTCGCACAGCTTTCTTTTTTTTTTTTGGTAATTATGTAATTTAGTGACTTTTTTGAAAAATGCGTGTAAAATTTAGTTTTTGTCATTTTCTCATTGTTTGGATTATAAATAATGACGTTAAAAGTCAAGAGAAACTGAAACTGAGAAACTGAAAACTTTTAACATCATTATTTATAATCCATACATTGAGAAAATGACAAAAGCTAAATTTTACACGCATTTTTCGAAAAAGTCACTAAAGTACATAATTACCGCGAATCCCAAAATCCCATAACTTGTTATGGGAACGTAGAATTCAGCTCCCCCTCACGGAATATCATTATTTATAACCCGAACAATGAGAAAATGACAAAAAATCAGATTTGCACGCATTTTTCGGAAAAATCACTAAAGTCCATAATTACCCTTTTTTTTCTCTACAAGTTCTCCCATATTTCGAAAAGACACTCAATGGTGTCCCTGGTTATACGAAGCTCGGAGATGAATAAACGTGTGGATCATCGAGAGGCTCAGGGAAGGCTTTTCCGTCATACTTGCATTATTATTGTTAGCTTTCTGCGCAACGTTCGTTTCGCGCAATGCAGTACTAAAACGTTATTCAACGCTTAACGATAAACGACAGTCTGCTCTTGAGCCCTGATGCAACATTTCCAGTTTCTCGAAGTGCTTCGCTTTCTTAAATAAGAGTTTGTACCACTTGAGTACTTGACGATTCGACACTAAGAATCTTCATAGGCATATACGTATGCTTCTATCGAAACGTATTATTCCCCAGCCAACAATGAGTCATTCTATTCTATGGTGAGGTACGTGACTGCTCAGTTCTATAGGGCCAAAAGTGGATCCTTCTGCTCCCTTGTACCAAATTCAATGCCTATGAGAAGTGGAATCTGCTTTATATATTCCTGTTGACGTGGGCGATGTGCAAGATCCTGCACCGTTTATCCCCACGATTCCTCCTGTCTTCTTCCCTCCTCTCGTGCTTTCTACTCTTGTCGTATTGCACCGACTTGTCCCTGCATTTCACATACTGCATAACTTGATCGCCAAAGTTGAAGCGTTCCAAACTAAACCATAATCCAGGCATTATAATCACAACGAATATCAGAACTTCCGGTGTACATTCATATATAATCGCTGTTCCTGTTAGATGCCTAATGCCAAATTGTTCCAGATTCCATCATCAGGATGATCCTGGCGAATCCTAAGTCTCTGCAGATTATTATTGTCTCTCATAGTCATCCATGCGTCTCCACCCATTGGCCAGATGTTGAAGACTCCAGCAATCTTACAAATTGAATTGTATTGCTCCAGAATACCCATAAATCACTTTTCATCGGTTATACAGTTTCGGTTCGGAGTTTCGGCTCCTTTCAATCTTTTCAATTCCTTTTTCCTTTTCGCCATTTCCCTTTTTTATCCTTTTTTAAGGGCATCAAGTTTAACGGTTCGTACTACGGAGGAGAGTGAAGCGATTCTTTTTTCCTATCATTAACCGCAAAGAGATACTCCACGCAGGACAGACTACTGTGAAAGAGGAAGAGAGAGAAAGAGAGAACGAGGACCGGAACTAGAAAATCGTAAAACAAAGAAACAAGCCATAAATAAAACATATTGCTTTCGGGACAATTGACTGCGTATAACTTTTGCGACGTTGGTACGAATGAGATGGTTGCCCATGTTGGGTTTAAAGGATAGCTAGACAGGCTGAAAATGTGACATAGAACGTTGAATAAAGTCGAAGGTGCAAAAATGGAGGGAGAGAGATCGATTAGTCGATTGATAATTTTCAATGCCTTAATCTTCAGGCAATGAAGAACAAATTGGGAAATAAAAATAAAATAACAAATAGTATATATAGTGTAGTGCTAAGTCCAGTAATATATGATAAGTACAATAAATATAAGTGGATAACAAAAAGTGGTTTGTAGTAAGGGACAGAACTGAATAAAAGGAAAAGAAATAAAAAAAGGGGTGGATGACTAGCGTACGAAGACACAGAGATGACGAAATGAAAAAGAAAGCGCCAAAGGGAACTCGCAGAATAGGTATTCATCGTTCCGTACATAATTGGATCGCGTGATTCCTCTCTGCTCTTTACTTCTTCGTCTTTCCATTTTTTCTCTCTATTTTTGCCTTCGTTTCTAGTGGTTCGCTGATCTGGTAAGATCTTATTATTCAAATTCAATGTTTTGCAAAAGCCCTTTATAGTCGTTCGCCTAAGCTCATTGCGCAGACCTCTTCACTGCCTTGTCATTCACAACGACAATATCAAGGATTAGAAACGTGTCTGTTTGCCATTTAACCAACCGATGTATATCTGTAAGTTTTATTACAGTGAATAACCTTTTGGCATTTTCATCCGGAGTTTGATTCGTATAACTGGATTTTTAGTGGATTTATCTCAATTGACAATTCCCAAAACAAGCTCATGGC
The DNA here is from genome assembly GCA_030522765.1 of Ophioninae sp. B BG-2022a. Taxonomy (NCBI): domain Eukaryota; kingdom Metazoa; phylum Arthropoda; class Insecta; order Hymenoptera; family Ichneumonidae; species Ophioninae sp. B BG-2022a. The sequence continues at coordinate 10,162 of JAPYZJ010003546.1, read as the reverse complement.
ATTTTCAAGTCGCGGCTTATCATTGATGATTAATGATAATGGCTTTTGTGGGCCGGAGAGTACAGCAGACACCGAAAAATATTTTGGAGATACAATGGACTACAATTCGCTCGAGAACAATACGCAGCCTGGATTTAACGATGAATAACTGAAAAACGCTCGCGAGGCCTGCGAGCGTGCGATATGACGCGATTCGTACGGAAAAAAATGCAAGCAGGCTTTAGATCGGAAAGGTAATACAGCTGAGCTATATCGAAAAGGGGTGAGGAAAACGAACTGAATATCAGGTGGAAACCAGTTGCATTCTTCGATGTCTGACGGGAATTTAAAAAAACTCTGCAAAGTTCGAGTTTATTCTGGGAGATGATGACCCAACCGTTTGAACATCCACTTGGTTCAGCAATCCTGATATTCTCTAGGAAGTCAATTTTAACAGCCATTTTATGGCAATTTTGAAGTACCATGGATCAACGATGCACATTAGGAATGTAGGGTTTGAGTTGCGGTTAAACGTACTATAATTTATTAAAGAATCTAGCTGAATAAATGATAAATGATGACCATCGTAGCTATTTCAATCTTGTACAAATGGTCATTGTGCAATTACTGTAGAATTATGCATGGACGCCAGAGTTGTAAAAAGTTCCGGAACTTTGTTCCGAAAGCACGTCCGGATAGTGACGTAACGATGAGCTATACGTACACTCCACGTGAACAAAAGAGCGTATCCAACGTGTTTGAATTCGCGTTACATCACGCGGATTAGGACCCTTTCGTTTGCTGAACAATCGATTCTGTAGATGGACGTGTGGAAGCGTTGGTCAGCCATGTTGAACCTACGGCGAAAGTGGAAAAAGAGATGGAGCGATAGAATACCAGCCAGGAAAATAGGTTATCGTCTGCAGCCAGCTGACAAATAGAAGGTAATAGGGCTGCGCGGAATTCCGCCTGACGATGAGAGTTTACTGAATCTACCGGTACAGGATTTACGTGCGGAGGCCTGTACACCTCTAGCGTCAGTTGTGCACGGCATACGATATGTACCTAGACGTATACCTAGGTACCTATGCGCATACATGTGTACACGTACACAAAAGGGTAGACGTTACTGTATGTGATATACGAGCTGGCTAGCTTATGTAAAGTCGAGGTGTTCTGTTCCAACATTATTATGTGTCCAAGCTTATATACCGTAGGGAGACCAACTGGGTTCTCCCTGTTGTCTTCCGTCACCGCCAGAATTGCCGATGTCACAGAGTTGCGATATTCGCGAGAACGTTTATGGCATTAAAAAGAAAAAAAAAACAGTCTCTCCAACTCGTACGAGCAATCCGACTGACATTGCCAAGAGAAATTTACTTTTCAGGCTGCCCAGACACAGTGTGAAAATTGTTTCACCAGACTGGACGAAACGCAGTGGAAATTGGAGATAGAGGAAATAGAGGGCACTACCGGCTAGGTTGGAGAATAAGTGGCTGTAGTCAGTACGAACTACCGTCGTTGATCGCGAAATTGGCGCAGCAAGCGCCGACGGGTCAGTGCCATCCAGTAGGAGGATTCCACCCACATCCAGCGATGAGAGGCTGACGAAGCGCCGACTCCTAGCTACGGCGCTCAGACCTGCGCCTCCGCGGCGAATAACTGTTGTCCGCGATATAACCGCCTGGTTTTACGTAGTTGGACGAAAACGCGACGACGCGGCATCGTGCCAGAGCCAGTCGGAACGAACCCCGAACAGGATGGCTATAACGGTACGGGCATAGGCCGACTTTGTAGGCCGTCGGGGGCAACATTGCCAATGAATGCATTTGTAGGCGGAGCACGCATATGCGGCAGCCCGTTCGATAAATGCTTCTTGAAATTTTGTTTTTCGATGCCTGTGCAGCTTTGATGTTGCCATTGATCAATCTTCACGGCTCGCATTGATGAAACGATCAATGTCGCTAGTTTTTCAACCTTGAGACTTTGACTTGCGTTCCGTGGACAAGAATATATCAGAATCGGAAAGTCAATTGATAGGACAATGGTATAATGGCACCAGAGAACGCTGCGTACATTCTCGCTCAAAGTGGGAGACTGACCCAGTTGCATTATTGACCTATTCGCGAGAGAAGCCTTTGACGATGAAGGCTAGGTACTGGATGTTGACTGGTATATGTAGAGGAATACCTACCGCAGTGCTGGTGATCATCAACGCTGAAACTCCAGTTGCTCTGTTTGGTTGCGCAAGAGGGTACGCAATGATGATACAGTCGGTTGGGTCGCAAAAGATATTTACTGAACTAAGGAACCCGAATACAACTTATGAAGGACTACAGCTTCCGGTCGACCGTTACAATGTACGTTGACCATGTATTGCAAACCTCTAGGCCAGGCCCAGGTGACTAGGCAAAATGTGTAATTAAAGATCTCAGGTAATCCCGGAAGATCATCAGCAAGCATTTGGGAGTCACATCAATAACACTATCCATCGATAAGTTATACGATGTGGGAAAACAATTCTTGATTTTTCATACCCAATGTCTTCAGTTTAACCGACTGCTCTCACTTCATTCGTACATCCTCTTGCAGCTTTCATGGTATGCGATTGTAAAAGCTTGAATTTCGAAGTGAACAACGAGATTGATGGCAGAGTTTGATTTCTACTGAAAACGGCGCAGTACGAAAGAAAAACCCCGAGCTTATCCACCATCTTTTATCTAACATCTGTAGTGCGTGCTCATAAAATCGCTATAACTGAAGAAATAACGTTTACGGCAATGCTGTTACCTCGTTTATGGAACAAGCCCTAAAAGATTGGGGAATGGCAGGCATCACTTACTCAATGGAGCATCACTGTGCAGATTAAATACAAGGTTAACACTAGAAGCTTCTTCACAGTTAGGGGATACCGAAGACAAAAGTGACAGTTTGTACTCGATGCCCGATTTTTTGTTAATTATAACATTTGTGATAAAATAAATACAGCTATATTAAACTTTCGTTTATGGTCTGAACATGTGCTTTATAATTTTATCCAATATATTTCTGTTTCTGATTGTTAAAAAGCTGCAGAAAAAAATTGTTGATTGTTACTGTCGACCCCATGGTTAGAGCGAAAGTAACAAAGCGTGGGTAGAAAGTGACACCATATTAGTTCTGCTCAATACTATAAATACAATGAAAAACAACACAAGAGTAAATCAAATTATTTGATTCAAAGTTATCGTACAAAAATAATAAGCTTCTTAATTAAGTTTAACTTGAGATTCGAGTTTCTATCCAGTCAAACATCAAGAAAAATGTACTTCTTGATGATTAGTTAATAAACAAATTAACGCGGGTGACTTTTGTCCCCGGTCTCCCCTATAAGGCGAAATCTTGTACTTTTAATTGTTTTTTTCCTTACTGAGTATAAAAAAGATCTAATTATGCAAATACTTATTTGCGAAACAATAATCAATTACGGTTTGTCCAGACGTGGATGTCCACCTAAACGATATTAAATATGTCCCAGTGGTTCATTAAAAGTTAATCTTGCATATTGAAATATCCAGCATGCATACAGCACCTACTATCGCCTAATAACACGGGGTTAATATCTGCCAATTATATTAATGGCAAAACGTTAATAATACTGAATTAATTGATTCAGCACATCATTAATTCTGGACTAATCCCATTCTGAAAGTGTTTATAGGACACTATCTCTACGTATGGTCGCTACGAACAGCGAGGTTCAGGGATTTCGATGCGAAAGTAGGCCGTGAAACAGCATGACAACGCTTTACGACGCATGTCGGGACGTCGGTGAAGGCGAACCTAGGGAGTGAAACTCTCGTGAACACACCGTAGTTAATGAGTGCGAAGACGGGAGGAGATCTTTGCACCCTCGTTTCTTCGTCGTATCCATGGATGCAACAGGGCGACTCGTAGATAAACTCTCGACGTTTTCAGAGCACTTTAAGCTACCTAAGTGGTTGTATACCTACTTATATTTCCATTACTTTTATCTAATTACAATTTCCTACGTTTCGTGTTTACAAAGTCAAAAAATCATGATTCGACATGTTTCCTTGCGATTTTCGTAACTTCTGGTGATTTTTATTAAAAATCCGTAGAATCAAATCTGCTATTTGACCTGATTGCTTTCATTACTAAGCTTTCTAGCTACGCTCATCCTTACTTTGAAAATCTATATTTGCAACTAACCTGTTTTTTGTTTTTTATTGAAAGGCGAAAATGGAGGCCATTATTACAAAGGCTAATAGAACAGTGCAGTTATTATCAAGGGATGATAAATGTTCTATATCTTTGATAATTGCTTGTGACTGTTGTTGACCTCTGGATAGACCAACGTGAACAATCCATCGTATCGTTGATTTTTTTCTCTACTTTCTTTACCTCGGGCAAATGTACATAGGTTCTCGTTCTTCTCTCTTTCGACTAGAATTTCGATTTGTTGGCAGGTTGCCCTGAGGGAGGAGAAACCCAGTCAAGGAAAGGCGGGCAGTGTACGGAAGGAAAACGACCGAGAGAGAGAGAGGGAGAGAGGCAGACAGAGGGTGGAAAAGGCCTTGAAACGAAATCTTAGATGTTCGGCACTACGTCGACGCAAGTGGGGTAGAGACTTCGAGGGGGTTGGAAGACGCTGAAGGAGAGATTCCTCAATGGAGTGAGGGATAAAAAGCAAATACGTTTCACTCACTCGCGTTTTCCGTTAGCAAATTCAATCTCGTCGGGAGTCCCTTTAACATTGTGCCTGTAATAGGGAGAATGGAGACGAGATGAGAGCACGGTATGTAGGCATGGATGGGAGGATGCGAAAGAGGGCGGCAAGGAGGAAATGAGGAGTTTAAAAAGAGAAGGATGTAGGTGTCGATTGTACAACGATTTTATCGTACATACTTATTCGGTCAACGCCTGTCGGCTTGCCTACAATTATTTACCATTGCAGATTCATTTCTGCGAAGGATTCTTTTTTTTCACAAATCAATCCACTTTTATTATATTTCGATCGATTCAACACGCAAGCCAACGGAAATGTCAATTTGTCAAAACGATACTTTTTCATATTCGAACTAAACCTTTATTTTAAAAAATTCGTGCAGATTTCAGTTCATTTAGAGAAGTTCCAATATTTATTTATAATAATTCTCAATTCATAAGCATTCTTACATGTACAATTAATGAAATTTACAGTAATCTTTTTTTATTTTATTTTAGTACTGATCGATTTCCATCACTGGAAAGAAACATGCATCAGCATATTGAGTGATTTTTCAAAAAACTGAAAAATCACTTTCCTACTAATAATTCGAGAAATCCACCAGTACGTAAGCTATAAAAGACCGATGTCACGATGGATCGAAAATGAAGGCTGGTGTAAGGCGGACGAAGAGTGATCGCACGGTTGTTCATGGCATCGGGCTACTCGCGGTTATACTTGTTGACGATAGTGCTAGGAGACAACCGAGGGTGGAGCGGACTGCCTGCTGACCCGTGCGAAAATGACTAGAGAGATGCGGAGCTGAGAGCTTATGGAACATTGATCAGAGGAGAGTAGGTACAGGAGAGTTAAGTCGTTTCTACCAGCGATCTAGACAGAGACAGAGATTCAAGAAATGCTCCAGGGAAGCTGATCATATTTTTTTGGCTGTCTCGAGACGGCAGAGATTTTCAGACGAGTTTGTTTCTCTTCTTTCGTTTCTCAGTCGGGCTAGTCCCTTAATCGTTTATTCCGACACTGCTACTTAATTAAATTTAAAATTCATTTTTTTTTATACTGTAATATACCAATCAAGAATTACGTTCGGGAAATTCAGCACATCTATCGAGAAAATACGAAAGTAATTAATTCATGAAATCAATAAATTTCATTAAAAAAACATTTTGGTAGAATATGCTGATCGATCTTTGGAATGGAAATAGTAGCAGTTTACGATTAGATACAAACTATGCAAAAAGCGGAAAAGGGTCAATAAAACTGACACCATGAGATCTGGTTCATAAAAATATAGGCAGTCGGACATTTTAAACAAATATTATCGATCGAAGCGATTAATTTTTGTTTTTGCTGGTCGACACACAATCACGGTCTCCCTTACACTCACAGTAAACAAAGGACGTTCGTAATTTTGTTCAGGAACAGCTTTATGAAATGGCGGTTGGTAAGACCACTCGAGTCAAGCTGATTGCTATTTTTTACTTCATTTTTGATAATAATAATTTAACACGTTTATTACCAACGCTTCTCGAATAATTATTTTCTTACAATTAATATTATTATTCTTAAGTGTATTGTATTTTTTTAATTTCAGACTCAATAAATTATAGATATACTGTTGACTAGTCAATCCCCTAGTACTACCACTTTGAGGAATGAAAAAATGCAAGAGCAGAGACGAGGCTCGATGTTTGGCCATGAGTTCTGATAGTACCGGTGAAACGGACTCGGATGGGGTTAAGTTGGGGTGGACTCTGACGGAAAAGGCAGATAGAAGGGGTGAGGAGAAGGGTAAGGGGATAGACGAGTTCAGTGCTTGGTCACCGGAGCGAGCTTCTCCTCGTTAAAACTTGCCTTATTAACATTTTTCATGCCCCGATGCCTCGGTCCGTACGGGAAACGTCAGCTAAGTTGATTCGAGTAAGCGTAGAAATGGTTTGAGACTTCTTTACGCGAACAGGATAAACCAGGTGTATACGCAGAGAAATGTATAACCGTTGCAATGACGACGCGTCAGGACTGATCAAAAGTTGATTTCATCAGTCGTCTGCCACGTAATTGGTACGTGAAAAGCAAGCCTCCAATCTTGTGACTAATTTAAGCATAACTCGTGCTGCCTGTCTTATTCTCAACTGGTCAACATCGTGATGAATTTCTTTTTACACTCAATGATTAACTGCCTCCTACTTTTCTCTTCTGACTTACAAGGAATATCACTTTAGAATCAGCTTTGGAATATTTTTGCTTTATGCATATTGCAAGGCATCAAGATCTATTTTTTACGATTTTTTTCCATCCGTGGCAGAATGTCTGGGTCAGGCTCAATCTCAGCAAACTTTTTTTCATATCTTGATACTCTGTAAAATCCCAAAACGCAATTTGGTATTTGAAGAGATGACTGTAATCAGTATGCATCTTTGAAATACAAATAAAACCCAGTCACCCCTCCAAGTACTGATTATTCTTCTCAAATCAGTGCCAAATTATAAATACTGGGTGTGAAAAAGAAAATGGTTATTTTTTTAGAAAGTTGCGTCAGTAATCAAGAAAAATGATATATCTAATAGAGGGCATGACGAACATCGACATAACCTCACGAATTTTCAAAATCCGTTTTCTCGACGTCGATTAAATTGACGGTGCAAAATTGAGCACCAGTCTTTGTAGAATTAATAGAGACTGAAATAGATGCTTGAATTTTACGATAAAAATGTTTCGTCCTTGAGAAATTGCGATTTAAAAATTTCGACTATTTCTCTCGCACTCTTGTGTCACGTGGTACGTCTTCGACATGTCCTTAATGCTCTACGATTGTAAATTCTACAAAATCTTAAATAGTGAATCGTTGGACACAAGTAGGTATGTTATCAGCTAATGAGGTCCGGAATTTATCCCGTTCGTATTAGTAAAAATTTCTTTGGGGTTATTTTGTGTAATATTGAGGAGGACTCTGGAGAAGAAAAGGAGTAAGGAAGATCGAAGACAGTGAGGAACTGTGAGAGAAATTCCGCAGTATTCTCGTGGTGCGGTGTGAACATTTCGGTATGGTCCGAGGACATTAGCAGCGGTATTTAGCTAACAGGGGCCAAGTGACTCCGGCACGTTGAACAAGTCCGGTCCATTAATCAGTGACGTCGCCGGATAGAGGAGACTCGGTATAACTCACATCAAGAAACCCGAGAGAGAAGTGTTGCAGCAACAGCAGTTCTAGACGTGGAGCCAAGTGTGAAGGAGATGCGACTTCATTTGTTATAACAGGATGACACTCAATTATGCTCCTAGAAAAAAGAGTTACCCGCCATGTGCATTCGCGGACACATAGAATAACAACTGACTGGCTAGGAAACCATTTCCGGTGTCAGGCTCCGATCACGTCTATTTTGTGTTAATTCTCATCCCTCAAATTTAAGGGATAGGTCTTTTTTATGGCTTAAAAAAGCGGTGTTGAGGTATGAAAATAATCCTCAAAATTGGACACCCTAAAAAGTAACTTCTGGAATTTTGTATGGTTCCAATCTAGATATTCAAGGAAAATCAATGTGAGAGCTTGTGGTGAATCACAAACCCAAATAAACCCAAACAAATCCATGTTTCTAAAGGAAAACCATTTTTTTTCTAGTCGATAAAATCATCAAGAATGGGAAAGAGCTTAACAAAATTAGAAGACACGGGTTTGTTTGGGTTTATGAAAAAAGAAAACTTTATGGGAATGGCTGCGTCTGTATAATACCGTGTCCGATGTCCCCCTCCAATTTTCTTAATTTTCTATATTTTATTCTTCATTAAAATCATCAAGATATTTTCGCCTTTTGATATCAGTAAAACAGATTTTAACTATATGCAACAGTTTTAAGGGGTGAAAAACCTACTGTCAGGAATATGTGTCCAAACAGAACGATTTTCTAGACTTCCATACCCAAATATTCCAAAAGCTTTTAAACATACACCTTTATGTAATCGGATAAACATTCACGCCTATACGGACCCTAGAAATCAATCCATAACTGTTGAATCACAGCGAGAAGTCTTTTGGAAACGAATACCAATGGGGCTGAATCGGAACGTCCAGTGGTCAACGAAGTATGAAGCGAACATTTGAAGACTATTAAGCCGTAGTCGTATCGAAGTAGATATAAATTCGGAATGATCCAGCCGTATATTGGAAATAGATTAAAAGCCGAGATATAAAAATCCACTTTTTTCGATATAATACTCGTTGGAGCGTGGGGCCAGAAGAGTCTTCCGTTGCGATTTCTCCTCTCGTACCGTGACTCACGGGGGGGTCCAAAACGTACGGGAATCACAAGTGGTTCCGGCAAGTGGCAGTCGGCAAGGTATATCGGCAAGCGGTGGATGGCGTGAGTGCCGGTCAGATGAGGGGTAGGTGGAGGTTGGTATCGGGAACTCTCTCATTCGATCGACAGGACGTCGCATCTGTACACGTTACCGATCGTGTGCATCGTTCGAGAGACACGAGGCGAACCCACCGAGTCTCTGTATAGGTTTGCTGTCTCTGTCAGTATAGGTGAGTACATGAAAAACCATTAATAGAGATGAAAAGCGAGCTCGACTCGGTCGGGTTGATATTGAAAAACGTAGACGGAGCGCGAAGCTGGTGGACGGATTTTTACACGTTGCTGCGTTCATAGCAAAACTAGAGAGGGACTGGCGTATAGAGAGTCATGGAAACGCCATGGTATACGCGAATCTTCATGTGTGGTATGTGCTCTGTACGCAATGCAGGTATTAAATTTCCCGAGGACGTGCACGCGAGTGAACGAACGCTCAGCAATATTTGCACGCTGGAGCTACATCACAGCCGAATATCATTTCGAAGTTGTTTCCAATTAATACGACAAAATGAAAGCTGGTCAAAGAAGGATGGGTTTACGTATACATACATTGATACTAACGCGTGTATGCACTTAGGCGTTCACGTACGTAAACTCGAACAGCCTTGGACAAAAGTATTAGGCAGCCAATCATTTTTCTATCCGGACGAAAAATCGAATTTCTCGGCGAAAAAAAATCCTAAAAATTTGTTTAATAAACGAAACTGAAGCTAATAGTAACCTCTAAGAACGTCTAATCTTTAAATTTCGGGATCACCATTTTTTAAAGTCTAGCAAGCGATTATGCAAAGTACGAAAACAGTGGAATATTCCGTAATTTTTGAAGTGACGTACCGGCTACAAAAAAAATCGCAAAAATATGAATGAAAAAGCAAAAGAAAGCGATTTGTGTCCTCTTTGAAACGCCGTTTGGTAAATTGAGTTATGATCATTTTTCGCCGAGATATCGAATTTAATGTCACAACGAAAAACTTAGAAAAAGCCTGAACTTAGAAAAATGGTGATACCGGAATTTAGAAATTAGATGTTTGAAGAGGTAACTGTTAGCTTTAGTTTCGTTTTTTGAACAAATTTTTACGATTTTTTTTCGCCAAGAAATTCGATT
>JAPYZJ010003545.1:0-16937 GCA_030522765.1 Ophioninae sp. B BG-2022a | reverse complement strand
GGTGGAGAGAAAAACAGGAAGAAACCGAGAGGAGAGGAGAGGAGGGGACCGTAAAAACCGAAAGGTGTACGGGATGGAACAACAATAATAAAAAAAAAATGTAAGAAAAAAAAGTTGACCAGGGTGCGGAACAATTCGGTAGATAACGCAGAGCGCTGATATGGTAAGATACCGGCTGAGATACAAAACAATACGAGGGCAATATTCGCGGATGCTATTGCGCATGGTCGGTAAAACGGGATATATATATACGCCCATGACGAAACATCGACGCGGAGTCCATCGTTCGCGTTTCCCCCACGAGTGTGTTTATATCGTTCGTGATCCGCTCGTCGCGTTCCACAATTAATTCGTTCGGTTTCCTCCTCCTCTTCTCTCTTTCTCTCTCTCTCTCTCGATCAATTTTCTTCATCTTCGTTTCTTCGGAGAGTTCGTTCCTCTCTCCACTTGCACTCGGGCTTCTCAAGACGCGGAAGAACGGTCTATTAATTCGTTGTCTCGTGGCTCCTCATCGAGAAGTGCCCTTTGTGTACGGGCAACGAATTCGTTGGTACGGGCCAACGTTTCTGTTTTTTTTTTACGTTGAAGGGTCGTAGTCCGGTGTCGCGAGCTTCGTGCCAAATGCACCGTTGAACACTCGTCGCTCTAGTTCTAACTCTCTCGTCCCAAGTCCGAACCAACATCGTTCTTCTTATGACTTTTTTTTTTCGTAAACTCTACTTTTCTCGTATATTTGATACGTTACCAAAGAATTTAACTTTTCGATCATGAACGATAGGGGAGGCTGAGGTACACTCGAATATCAATTATTTTTATTACTCAGTACTGTCCATTTAATGTATTTTCTTCGATGTTAACAGTAGTACAGTGCAACCTCGATTTAACAAATCGGAGGGGATTTGTTTAAGGGGATTACGAATTCAAGGGGATTACGAAGAATTTGTTAAATCGAGGAAGTCGTTATATTGAGGTTCGTTATATTAAGGTTGCACTGTATTATTATTATCATCGATGTCATCGGCGATGTTTTGGGTTTGGGTAGGAAACACGAGCTTCGATTTACCAGAAGGCTCAAAATTCCGAAACGACAAATTTCCTGAAGGTCATGCCAGCAAAAGCACGAAATTTGTTTGGGTTTGTTTGGGTTTGGTAGTTTGATTTTAAACCCGCGATTTTAAACAAAGCCAAAAATTTACAAAACTTTTAGTTTCGGAATATTCAAATTCGGGATTATGAGCCTTCTGGTCATTCGAAGTTCGGGTTTCCTACCCGACCCCGTTGTTGTGTTATTGTCGTTGTCGCCTGCACGGTGATTGCATACTATATATCAAATTATATATATTTATATATAGACAAAATTCATATATAATAGTACGTGATAAAATCATACATAATCATATATACAAAAATGTCCCTAGTGTCGTTGTTGTTGTTGTTGTTGTTATTATTATAATTATCATAATTATCGTACCACCTTTACGAGCTACGATACAATGTACATAATTATAGTAATAATGAGATCATGACATCGCCCCAGTCAACACGAATTAGTATTATTATTATTAGTTATGTTGTTGTTATTCTAGTATCGACCATTTTATCATCCTTTATATGAATATTCTTTAATATTATGGATATTGTTATTATTGTCCTCGTCATTATCACGATCATAATGATAATAAAAATAAAAGTAACAGTCACACCAATATACAGTGTGAGTCTTTATTAAGTGCACATATTAAAAAGGGTGAAAATATAAACAATTTTATCGACGGAAAAAATGTCAAAAAAATCTAAACAAATTTTTAAATTTTGTATGGACTTTTAATTGTTTTTACTCTCGTCTTGGTACCCCATGCAAACAAACTGTTACGACTTTTAAACTAAATGTGATATTAAAACAAAACAAAATTAATAATGATCTCTAATAATAGGCCGAGCTAATAAAGCCATCATTTTTTGAAAAATAAACCTCATAAATGAATTATTCATGATTTTTTTTAAGAAAATTTACCATTTTTCGACCATTTTTTGCAATAAATGTAAAATTTATCAAAGAAATGTCCCCTTTACCCTACTGAGTGAGTCATGACGAGAGTAAAAAAATTAAAAGTCCATAAAAAATTTAAAAAACTTTTTAGATTTTTTAAACATTTTTTCCGTCGATAAAATTGTTTATATTTTCACCTTTTTTAATATGTGCACTTTATAAAGATAGGTATATAATGTCGATTATTACTTTTGATTATTTCTTAAGTTTCAATGGATTTTGAAGTTCCTTCCGAACTTTTCGGTATTACCTTTGGCAATCAAATTCACTACTATTTATCCCTAACTACGCTTACACGATACCGTACGACTGTTTTCGAGGGGGCACGAAGAAACTCTCGAAAAACCGCCGCCGCCGTACGGAATCCTAGGTATTATGCTGATTCTCTGGTTATAACCTTTGATGAAACTAGCTACCCGATGGTTTAATCGGCGTTGGCTTTCCGCAGACGGGTTGATTCGCTAACCAACGGTGCACTTCTAACCCGCTAAGCGGTCATCGTCTAAGTATTAGCATGCGTAATGGTACTTAAGGCAGCAAGACCATTTACACAACAATACACATAGAAATTTGGATTTTTAAATATGTTTTCTTTCATATTTTCATTGTTTGAAAAAAATAAATGCACTTTTTTCATGCAAATTGCCCATCGTCTACATTAATGCTTAGAAGAAGATTTCAAAAAAATTGCCGCACTGCTAGAGTCCTCCCTCACGCTGTAATTATTGGAAATAAAATCAAAATGATTCTTAAAGGCAACACCTATACGCTGTTGGTGAACCAGGATTTTTAAAATATGTGAAAAATGCAGTAAGTAGCAGCTTAATTAAGTCAATTTTGTGATTTTTCATGAAATTTTTGCTATATTTGAAGGCAAAAGTAGGTTTTATTTTTGGAATTCAAAATAATATTGAGGTTCACCAATAAACTGCTGATGTAACGAAGATGTGTTTCAAATTTAATCGAAATCGGTGGAATATTTTCGGCGTAATCACTTCAGCAGTTGGAAAAACATAGTTTTGAGAAAAACAGGGCAAAAAGTGCATAACCTGCCTGTTTGCTTGGCAGGAACGATTTGGTGTCTTCTTTGCGATAACTCGAACAATTTTTGAAATTTCGCTGTAAAAATTGAACACAAATTCTTCAGAAATTGAACTATCAATTTATGGAAAAAAATTGTATTTTTTCAAATTTGTAAATGGTCTTCCTGCCTCAATGCGAAGTAGTCCACGAGCCGAATTCCAATCTCCCATCCACCTCTGTCAAGGGTTCACGTTGTTTTTTCCTTCCCACGGACTATCATTGCTATTGTTGTTGTTTACATTGTACCAGTTTTGCATATTTTATACAATCTGGGCAGCTATAGTAGTAACAATGATACTGCCCGAGTCAAAATTTCTAGCCTCCTCTCAATACTCGCGGAACCTATTTTCTTTGTAATGCCCATGTCGCCAGCCTCCATTGACCTACGAGGCCCTATTTCTCGAATTCACTGCTACGGAGAGGCCTCGTTTCGATCCAGTGTAACCTCCGTTAGCCCTTTCAAATCTTCTTTCGAACCCCAGTACCAATGGAACGTGCAGAACACAGGCCTCCTTAACCCGCTTTTGATCCCAAGTCTGTTGCTTCGACCCCACCGAACCTGCTTTGAGCCCACATTCGTTATCTCCTCGGGTCCACCGGAGGTTTCGTAGGTTCAGTTGCGCGCTACACTAGCCTCCTTTAAGCCTAAAGTCCAGTATGTGCCACGTAGGGGGTTCAACGGAGGCTCTGACATGATACTAGTCCATACATCGTAGCCTCATTTGGATACTCGATAATCCGCTATCGCAGACTTCTGTTCGGAGGAGGCCTCCATTCCGCGGCTTGAAAGCAGGGTGGTGATCATTAAAAAATAACGATAAGATTTCGACCAATAACGACAATAACAGCAATATTCCGTTAAAGGTTGATTGTTGTATTATTTTCTATCAGTATTATTATTATTATTATTATTATTATTATTATACATATACAAGGGTGATGCTGCTGTTTTCAGTATTCTTTTTGTTGATGTTAAGGTAGTCCTCTCGATGCAGACTAGTCATTTAGTGAAAAATGTCTAAACGATGATTTTCTGAAGTCTCCAATGTTTGAGGTAAAATTAATTAATATTATATAAGCTTATCCAAGTGAACACAATTACTCGACAGTTTATTATAAATCATCAAGTAATTGATTAATTATCATTGCACTGACTCAGGTATTATTTGTTGTCTTATTCGATTTACATGTTGTAAATACGATAACATGTTCTTTTAAATAAAGTTTCTATTAAAACCAATATAACTTACAAAATTGTTCGACAATCATATTTTTTTGTTAGTCTATTAGATTTTTACGTGTTTGATAATGTAACGTGTCAGAAACTCGTTACAAATAAAATTTATGGGTTCGGGACTCGATCAGGGAATAAATTAGTTGAGACTCAGGTGTTTTTTGATATTAACAATAAAAAATGAGTTTACTTTTTGATTATGATTCTATACAATGAAAAAAATACGCTTAAATTTAATTTTTGCGTGTAATGTGTTGTTTGCGTTTTGAAAAAGTAAAGTTCTGTCGGTAAATTGTCGTTTCGGATGGTAAGTGTGCGGCTCGCGGGGTGAATACGCTCGGTTGTTCGATAATTATCGCGAGTCGATAATTGTTACAATCTATTGACCGCGGCACGGTAGATCGCGGCGCGGGGGGAGGGAGACTGGCGCGCTGACCCTTGACGGTTTACGCTGTATAGTGTGTGTGTATGTGTGTGTGTCTATTACTTGATTCTAATTTTCTAATAGAAATTGAGTTATTTCTGTTCCCTTTGAAGCTCTCCTTTTTCTTTTCTTTCCCTTCACGATTTTCACACTCGATTTTTCTTTCCCCGAGAGATTTACTACGCCGAGTGTACTTGTTGATTGATACGAGCTTAGAAAATGACTCCTTCTCGCCTTTCTCTTTCGACGTTCCTTCTTAGCGTTTCCTGTCCACCAGGGATGTACTTTGCCAAGTGTACTCGCCTACTCGATTAAAGCTTACAGAGTGCCTTCTCGTTGCTCTTCTCTCTCAACGTTCCTTCTCAGCGTTTCCTGTCCACCAGGGATGTACTTTGCCGAGTGTACTAATCGATCGGTTCGAGATCAGAAAAGTATCCTTGTGATTCCTCTCTCCCAACTTTCCTTCTCAGCTTTTCCTGTCCACGCGGGATGTACTTTGCCAAGTGTACTAATCGGTCGATTGGAGATCGCAAAAATCTCTGATAATTCCAACTTTCCTTCTCAAATTTCCCTGTCCGCAAGGGATGTACTTTTGAGTGTACTCGTCAGTAGGTACAGAGGTCCCAATAACCTCTCACTTCTGGTCAAATCAGTGGCCCTTATGTACTCCGAAATTGGCGCGTTTTTCTGCCCTGCCCTCTCTATTTCCCCCATAATTCCTTTTACATTAATAATTCTTCAATTTAAATTTCAGTTTTTCTATTCCTCTCCTTGCCTCTCTCCTCGGGTCTTACTTATTCGCTGAGTGTTTGGGTTTGGTTTTTATATCGCTTCTCGCGCCGCCTGAGCCGCCATGTTGGCTGTGTGTGTGTACATGTACGCTCGCTTTGACGTGTGTATGTCTTTGTGTGTCGTCTCGCATACATGTGTGTGTTTCGGGGATGGTTGCGACCCTATACGTCGCAATAAATCTAAATGTCATTTTTTTTTGTCAGAATCTCATAGGTTTTCTGTGATATATATATCGTTTTGAAGTAACCGGAGGTTTATTTTTTTTCACCTACCGAAGCAAAATTGCTTCGAGAAATTCGAATTTTTTATTATCAATTACTAGGAAATTAGTTCGATAAGTGGCATTGAAATTCCAACAGAATAATTAGATATACTAAAATTTTTAATACTGCAAAAAAATCAATCTTATGGATTCATAGACCCCGATAGGACTACCTTAATATTTTCATGATCGTCCCATAACTGTTTTCGATTATATACTATTTTATCGCAGACTGGTTCGGTAAGCTTTTCGTTCTTTCGCTTTGCACGTTCACTTGTATCAGTGGGACTACAATGGATAATAAATTAAATAAATACAATTAAAGAATAATAAATATAATGAGAAAAAGTGGTTTGGGTTTGTTGGTCAGATGGAGCGTGGAAAACATGGATCCTTCGGTTTCGACGATGTTCGACTGATGGGTTTCCTAGACTGGGAAGATCACGTTGAAAGATGATGAAATTTTGAACGCGATGAAAGAATTTCGGCGATGGAATCGCGGCGATAATTGGAATAACAATTCTATTATTCTAATTTTAAATAACCGGGTATAATGACGCAAGAATCACGGTGCGGTAGGGCCGAGAAACGGCCGAGGAATAAATACGAAACGTCGAGCGAGATGGAAAACTGGACGAAGCTGCAATTGGATTTGACCTGTGGATAAGTCGTGACGAAGCTATGAACCGTAAGAGTGGGAATAATTCGACCGGAAGAAAAACGTGGATATCGCGCAACGGAAACCGGAAGTACCAAGGGCTCGATGAAGCGAAACGGAAATAAAAGGTGGCGGGGAATCTCGGTCGCGAGCTCGAGCGGGAAAACCGGGAGACGCGGTAGAGAAGAAATTGAGAAGAAACTTATGCGGAGATAACGTAGATCCGAATGAACTTCGAAGCGAAGCGATGCAAATGAGATTTTTGAGAAGTGCGGAATATCGGAATAAATTACCGAAAAGGATAGGCGCTGCGAAATGAACGAGTCAAACGAATAGTACTTGGAAATTAAAGCTATGCAAGGAGAAAACAAAAACAACAAGGGGGAAATAGTGAAGATGAAGTTCCAAAGTAGTTATGAAAAATTACATTGACGATCATCGACGAACCCAAACAAACCCATACAAAAGCAACACGGGCGAACAAGTGAAGATTCGAAACAAAGTTCCAAAGTAGTTATGAAAAATGACATTGAACTTACAGAACGACAAATGGCGAAAACATGAAAAACATATATAATTGAAAAAACGCACAAATTTCGTAGACGATAAAAAGACTTACAGTTCTAAAGAGAAAATATTCCATAAACGTAAAAAAATAAGAGCAGCAATCGGTAATTAAAAAAAAAGAAACGTATAGGAGCCCTGGATCAATTTCTATTCAAATTTCGTGCTAAGTATAGAATTTCGTGGGAATGAAAGAAAACGGAGAAATATTAGAGGAAAAGAGAGAGCGTTAGAAATTGTTCACAGAAAATGAGACGACAGAAATAGTTATATTCTCTGAGATTTGCGGCCGTGAAACGAGTCTTCGATTCATAAAGAATGAAAAAAAATTGAGGCACCCACGAGCCGGGAAAATAATCTGCTACAATGGAATCGTCGATGATCGCGAGTATGAGGAATTGGAAAATTGAGGATGAGGAGGACGACGATAACGACGATATTCTCGATTATCGGCGGGTATGCGCGACAAAGGGCAGAAGACTCACCGAAGCGGCAACAACCGCCGAGAGGAACAAGGCCGAGCCCGCTGAAAGTTCAGGCAGCGAGGCGGAAACAGAGCCAGCTCGTAGCTTTCATCGCAAGCTCAGTACCAACAGAGCCATTAAAAATGCGGTGAGACTCTATTCCCGACGCATATTTCTCTCGTATTTACCTCCTCCCCCCCGCTTCGCTCCTTCCATCGACCAGGCTGATAGTTTCCCATGGATTTCCATGGCTCTTCAGAATTTTATGAAATTTCATCAGATATTGTCAAATTGATAGACGAACGGAAGTCTTCTCCCCAAATTTCTCAAATCGAAAAAAGAAACTAGAGATTGTTTTACCAAGCAAGCGTAAACGGAAACGGACGGAAATGTTGTAATATAAAAAGTTTGTTTAAGAGAGGGCGATACCCGAGGTCGGTCGGTATAGCCGTTTGAGATAGTAGATACCCACGGATTTCCTAAACGGCTCTTCAGAATTGAGCGAAATTTGACCAGGCGTCAAATTAACACTTTGACCGCCACGGGGGTCACCAGTGACCGGAGCACCCATATGAAGTAGGTACGTTGCAGAAATTTAGCGTGGCAGTCAAAGGGTTAATAGACGAACGACTGCCTGCCCCTAAAATTCCGCGAATCGAAAAAAAAATGTAGACTGTATTACCACGCGAGCGTCGTGATGGAAATGCTGTAATATAAAAAGTTTGGCTGATATCGTGACTGGGAGAGGAGCAGAGTCGCGTAGCCACATTCAAAACATACATTTTGAGACCTTAATCACTTGATTCCATCGCATATTTCAGGAAATCCGCTGGAATCTACAATTTGTAGGTATTTCGGTATTTGTTTACGATTTCGAGAAAGTATCGTCCGAAATTTGTGACATTTAGTTTCGGGGAATGTCGGGAGCGGCGCACATCTCAAATTTTCGGTGCGTACGTATGTACACGCGTGTACGCGTATCAGAAATCTGTGAGAATCTACTATCGAGATCGGCGGTCGAAAGGGGGGGGGGGGGGTGTACTGCCCTTTTTAAAACCTTTACGGTCCATTCGTCAGAAAGAAGATCTGCGAAATTTCGATATTAATAATCGTAAAATCTACCTGCTTCCTTCCCGATGAAATCTCAGTCCACGCGAATGAAGCCGCGAATGAAATTTGGTCAACAATGAACGTCGTTAACGAACGGCATATTTTTGACAGGTATGCTGGACGAAGGAAGGATTTCTCATGAAGCAAACATGGCCGTTTCAACGATGGCGCAAGAGGTATTTCAAGCTACGGGACCAAACGTTGTACTATGCCAAGGATATGAAGGTAATGGAAAACGATAAAATAATATAATTTGTGAACAAAGAGAATGAGACGCGGAGCCATGCGAATGGTCGTCTTTGCCACTTGCGAGTAAACGCTTCGCACAATTGCTTTGGGTGAAGGCGTCCGTTAACCCTAAAAACTTCTGTTGATGGTAAATTTCATTCGTCAGTGTAGAATGTATACTCTAGTCTTGATACAATATTTATCAACGTCCGATATTCTTCAGACCCGAATAACCTTTCTAGACGCTACGTATTATAGAGCTAAATCAAATTAAGTACTCATGCGCTAGCAAAATAATATTGCTACTAATTAGATAATTTCTTTTAATTAGTTTAATTGATTAGATTATTTTAATTGCGTCAATTCCTCCAGCTATTTCTACAACATTCAAACATCTTGGTATTTAACGCGTATTGGTCCACACCTCCTATACGCCACGTAAGGGTCACATGGGGTATAGTAGACCCCACGCCGAAAACTTGTTGCTATTTCCGTTCTAATTGATTTATTGACGCAAATCTTACAGGAGTGTTCTATTTCATATGTTTTTTAAGTGATACAATCGTTTTTCTTCCGTTTAAAAATTTTAATGTGGTGAAAAAACAATCAGAAAAAGAAGAACAACAAAACCCAATTTTCATTGAAAAATGTATATACATTTCGATTTTTGCGATATCGCAAAAGAACCTACGCTATCTTACTCTTAAAATAGTATATTTTCAAGAAAAAAATATAATTTTCATGAACAGCACTATTTGCTAGCTGCAAGAGAACTGACGCCATTTTGAGCATCGCCACCGATTAAATAGTGTTGGAGTGGATTCAGACAACACATGGCAGCACAAGTTCGTTTCTCAATCGACCTTTCTACGATATATCCCTAAAAAATTTGCCTGGGGTCTGCTGGACCCCGAGTGACCATT
Source organism: Ophioninae sp. B BG-2022a (assembly GCA_030522765.1). NCBI lineage: Eukaryota > Metazoa > Arthropoda > Insecta > Hymenoptera > Ichneumonidae > Ophioninae sp. B BG-2022a. The sequence continues at coordinate 7,145 of JAPYZJ010003545.1, read as the reverse complement.
ACGGGTTAAAGTGGTCGTCTCGATGCAGACTAGTCATGTAGCGAAACATGTCGAAATGATGATTTTCCGAAATCAGAAATGGGGTTGGGTAGGAAACACGAACTTCGACTGACCAGCAGGCTCAAAATTCCGAATTTTTTAAATTCTGAAACATCATGCCAGCAGAAGGTTCACGAAAATTTGTTTCGGTTTGTTTGGGTTCGTTAGTTTGATTTAAAACCCTTGATTCTTAACAAACGCAAACAAACCCAAAAATTTACAAAATTTGTAGTTTCGGAATATTCAAATTCGGGATTTTGAGCCTTCTGGTCATTCGAAGTTTGGGTTTCCCACTCCACCCCTCTGGAATATATGAGCTAAAGTTAATTGATATTAAATAAGCTTATCAAAGTAAGCACAATTTTTCGACAGTTTACTATAAATCTTTAAGTAATTGATTGATAATCATTGTACTGACTCAAGTATTATTTCTCGTCTTATTAGATTAACATGCGGCAACGTTGCATTTTTTTCCTCGTGCATGTTCGGGCGGGCTCAGTTGAAGCGGTGTTGCCATGTTTCTTCGATGTCACTATATTATGTCGTAAATTCTGTATCGCTACCCGTAAATTCATATTAAAATCATTATAACTTACAAGATTCTCCGACAATCATTTTTTCGTTAGTCTATTAGATTTTTACGTGTTTGATAAATCTAAATCTTATTTTTAGTAAGAATCTCATCGAATTTCTGTAATATATATTGTTTTGTAGTAACCGGAAATACGCTTTTTTCACCTACCGAAGCAAAATTGCCTTGAGAAATTCTCATTTTCAAGTATTAATCACTCTGAAATTAAATCGGCAAGTGGTATTTAAATTTCACAGAATAACTAAAGAAACTAAAATGTGAATTATTTAAAAAAAATGATGTAAATCTTATAGAATTACCCACCCCGATGGGACTACCTAAAGAAAAATGATTTTTTATAAAAAATTACTTAGAATATCGGATGACAATTTTCAGGTTAACTCTTTATTTGACGTCAAATCACATTTCTCGAGGTTAAAATATCTCTACAAGCGCCACTCGAAATGAAATTAGTCGTCACAGAATAATATTAGCCCGAGTTGCGTGATAAGCCTGTCACCCTTCCGCCCATTGCAAATTCTTTATCTGCTTAGAGACGCGCATCGATATTGCTAATTAATGAGAACGAATCTTCGTCGATGAGAAAGCAAAAAAAAAAATGCATTTACCACATTGTTCCCTGCGGCGTTTAACGCGTACTCGGCGCCATATTGCGCTTTTCCCCGCTTACAAAAAGCTTCCTCCACGAGATTACCCGAAACTCATCCCGGGCAGATACTTATTCTTCTTCCTCGCAAACTTCGCGGAGGCACGCTAAGAACATTTATCATGAAGGTAATTGCTCCGGTTGGGAAGGGGTTTGGAATACGATTGAACGGGTCGTTTCTTTCTCTTCATTTTCTCTACCTTTTCTACCTTTTTACACATCAATAACCGGGTAACAATAAAATTGTTGCTTAAACATGATTTTCCATTGGGATTGTGGCCAGAGTGATATTTTTTTACGGAAATGAAGAATAAATATTGAACAATGCCGAAAATGTTTGATAACATAAACGAACGTGTCCGAAGTGACTAATGAAATGACTGATCAACGCCAAGCTGAAACCGCTGAAGCCTAGTGATATGAAACTTGCATGGGGAGTAGTGTTTTTTTTTGTTACCAAACACCCGCTAATAAAGGGTTTTCGACCTTAAAGGATCGTCTCAGTGTGAAATTTTCAAAAAATCGTTTTTTGCATTATCGTATAGTATAGTCTGTTCTAAACATTCTCTCAAATTTGCAAACCGAAATTCACATTATTGCGGTCGCTACAGCGTTTCTTGTAGAAAAGGAACGGAGCGGGACATCTGCCCAGTCAATCTTTAAACGCGCTTTTCTCGGAATGGTGTTTTTCAAAACGGTGTCCACTTGCAAAGGAAGAGTTTTGAAGATATCTATTTCCGATTTTGAGAAAATATTTTTAATGTCATTGTCTACCGCGCTATGGAAGCTTTTTTTTTAATCTTCCTATTTTTTTACGAAAAATTGTTGAAAGAAAGGGTTAAATTCGATACTTTTTGTTCAAATCGCCGCCATTTAGTCAAATTAAAAACAAACCTTCATAGAGAATGACGTTAAAAATATTCTCTTCAAATTGGAAATAGCTATTTTCTAAACTCTTCCTTGGAGAATGGACACCGTTTTGAAAAACACCAATCCGAGAAAAACACGTTTAAAGATTCACTGGGCAGATGTCCCGCTCCATTTCCTTTCTACGAGAAACACTGTAGCGGCCGTTATAATTTGAATTGTGATTTGAAAATTTGAGAGAATGTTTAGAACAGTGTATACAATACGATAATGACAGAAAAACGATCTTTTGAAAATTTCACACTGAGACGATCCCTTAAGCGGGAATCGCCCACCCTTCCCCTCTAGTAACTAAATGTCACAAATGTCGGACGATACTTTCTCGAAATCGTAAACATATACCTACAAATTGTAGATTCCCACGGATTTTCTGAAATATGCGATGAAATAGATTGAGGTCTCAAAATGAATGTTTCGAATGTGGCTACGCGGATCTGCTCCTCTTCAAATCACGATATTAGCCAAACGTTTTATTTTACAGCATTTCCATCACGACGTTCGCGTGGTACTACAATTTTTGTTCAATTCGCGCAATTTTAGGGGCAGACACCCATTCGTCTATTAATTTGACATTGCCTGGTCACATTTCGCTTAATGCTGAAGAGCCGTTTAGGAAATCCGTGGGTATCTACTATCTCAATCGGCCATACCGACCGAGCTGGTGAATCGCCCACTTTTAAGAAAGGGCCATACTGCATCTATTTATGGCCTATTAGGGCTATTTAGGGCCATACCCCTAAATAGCAAGAGATCGCAGTTGAGGACTCCCGCTATAATTATATAAGGAGAGAGAAGAGATTAGCCGCAAGGATTCGGAGAAATACGTACGTAACGAACCACTCACCCACCTTTCCTGTTTCGCGATTATTTCGGACGAGCTGATAGTTTCCAGGAGAATTAAACTATGCGTTATAAATCTATTGAGTCATGTGTCTGAATGGCGTAGCGTTTGGAAGAAGTTTTCCCCTAGTAGAGCTTTTAGCAGATGCAGATGTACGCCCGATGAAATGGATTTGAATTACGCTATAGTACACTCATCAGCAATTCAGAGAGAAACGATAGCTCGCTCCTTCAAGATAGTAATGTTCCCACCTGGTGGAAGTAAGATCTGGTCGTCGTAAAATAGGTTTTAAAAATTGATTTTACCGGGCTGCCTTTTTCTTTACGGACTTCAATGACACACAAGCGCTCTCGCATATATATATAATGTGTTGTAGCAGATTTTCTCTTTGTCTTACGGAGTAGCTGGTACGTTTAGGAGATGGTAAAAACGCATTTAGATAAATGCATCCGCGTTGCTCAATGACAAACACTTTGCGAATGAAGAGATCCGCTTACGCCGGTTTTTTTTAACCTAAAATGTAATCGCCAACTGCAATTGATTTTAACTTTAATAGAAATGACTTGTTTACTGTTGTATCACGAGATTGGTTATTAGCGCTGACCGTAGTGGGTCCTTTTCGAGTTCGGACACGGATCCGTGCAGAAATTAGTTAGGGCCACCTAGTTTCTTGTTCGATTCCGTTCAGGATACAATACGGATTCCATAAAAGGGGTTTCCGCATCAGAATCCGGACTGTTTCGACTCTGTATACATTGCGGTGATGCGACACCCGATTTCTGATCAGATTCCGGCCACAACATAATATTGATTCGTTAAAAGGGATATCCGCATGGAAATTCAGTCGGTCCCCACTCTGTACGCGTGGCGACGACGCGGTAGTAAACTTTTGAAATATTCGCGCCACTGAGAGTGTAAAAAGAGGAAATCATGTAAATCTCCGGAAAGTGACACATACCTGTCATTTTCAGAAGCCATTGGTAAGTGATGTGATTGGATTTTAGTATAGTGGTAGAGAAAACATGAAATTGATGATCATTTACCGCCGAAACACGTACACTTACATTTTAAATTCGGATACAACCATCCAAATTAAGAATGTGGGGGTATACATTTCAGGGATAGGAGGAAAGAGCCAACACGTATAATGAATTTTAATTGCTGATGACTATATTTATGAGGACCCCCTCATAACAAAACGAACAAATCCCTACCTTCGACAAGAAGATCCAGTTCGATATTGAGCCAAATTCCAGCGATAAGTGTAAAAATTATCGAGAGGTGATTTTTACATTTATCCCTGGAATCTGTCTCGATAACGAACTAGATGGTATTTTTGAAGTTAGGGATTCTAGTCCTGATTCGAGGCAAATGTTCTATTAGGATTCTAACTAGAGTCCGTAATAGTTTCGGATCAGGATCCTGATTGGAATCCAATTTGCAAGCTTTACATTCCAATGCTGGATCCGATCCGAAGTTGAACTGGATCGCGATTAGGAAAACAGGATCCTGGTTGTATCGGAGTTCAAAACGTAAACGTACATGTTTCGGCTATAAATGATCATCTATTTCATGTCGTCTCTACCACTATACCAAAATGCAATCAAATCACTTACCAATGGCTTCTGAAAATGACAGGCATGTGTCACTGTCCGAAGATTCATACGATTTTCTGTTTTTACACCCTCAGTGGCGGAAATATTTCAAAAGTTTGCTACCGCTTCGTCGCCACGCGTACAGAGTATGGACCGACTGGATTTCCATGTGGATATCCCTATTAGGGAATCGATATTATATTCTGGCCGGAATCTGATCAGAAATGGGGTGTCGCATCGCCGCAATGTATACAGAGTCAAAACAGTCCGGATTCTGATGCGGATACTCCTTTTATGGAATCCGTATTCTACCCTGACCGGAATCGAGCAAGAAACTAGGTGGCCCTAACTAATTTCTGCACGGGTCGCGTACAATACGCTCAGTAGGATGCTTTGTACAGGGGAGCGCTACGGCGGAGGGGGGAGGGGTGAGGGTGTCCTTACGGAAAGAGACAGTGACGGGTCTCGTATGTTTACTCGAGTGGGACACCCGAGTAACCAGTGAAGATATTGCGATAGGTAGTACGTAGGACACAGGGATGAGTGCATTTCGCAAATATTGACCGATGACGTAGCGTTGACAGTCGAGGAAAGTGAACCCAATGACCGAACTACAGAAAACTCAGAAAACTTTATGTCGGTTAATTTAATCCCAAATGGTGCTTTTTGGTGTCAGCGGATACAGCAGATGGCAGAAAGCAATATCGTCCGTACTTTTATGCCAGAAGGATAGTGAGAATTTCAGAAATCCTGGGGCTTGATTTCTCTCAATTGTCTGGGACTAACCATTATCACTGAATTTCGTATGCGAATAAATGAAAATGCGACGGCGAGAGCGAGCAACTTTTTCAATTTTATCACCGACAAATGCATTCGAGTTGGAATATACGTGGATGTGTGTGAACACCGCCTCTGTCCGAAATACTCTGATGCTCACAAGGGGGCCGACAATTTACGTACGGAATTCCTCGGACCACTTTGCGATGTACGCAGTAGTAGTTTAATACTCTCCGGTTCGTCAAACTTTGCTCAAATTATTCTACTCGAAATCCGGCTTCGAATTTCCTTTTAGCTAAATTTATGCATTATTATTTTTCGACCGGGACTCTGTACGCGTGGTATTTATACTTAAGTTTAAAACTTGTATTTTTGCAGATATAGTTGAGAATGAAATACCAATGAAATTAACTTGGAAAGATTCATAAACAATTTTGATATTTGTACAACAAAAACATACAAATATTACAGAAAGTAGGAAAATTGTCTTTATGTACTATTTAAAAAATCGAGAAAGATATTTGCATGCGGTAAAATGGAGCCTAAACTTTAAGCTAGACGTCTAGCAATAGATTGGTGAAAACTGCATTTAAATCCATGCAGTAATTTTTGCGTGGTGCGCGTACAAACATGCAGACAGACAGAAAAAATTTAAGGGGGTCCTCTAGTTTCTTGGGGCGAAAAAATCGATTTTTTTCCATAAATCACATCTACAACATGTGTAGAAAATGTGTTCCACAGGATTCTTCGAGATTCGAAGTGATTTACAAGTTACGGTCCTGGAACGGAGCAGGTATACGGTTAGTATAAATAATCACATTCGCGAACTTTCAAACGCGTTTTTCCCTAAAGACCATTTTTCGAAACGGTGACCACGATATTTCAGAAACTACTGCACCGATCTTGTTCAAATTTATACAGCATCTTTAGCCTGGAAACAGTGCTCGACCGATGGTCAGCGCTGACCGTCGGTCGGCGTAGCTATATCTATGCAAGCCTCTGAATGCGCACTCAGCTACGCTGACGGTCCGCGCGGACCGAATCACGCGCTTGAATTGATATAGCTATGCCAACCGACGGTCAGCCCTGACCGTCGGTCGAGCACTGTTTCCATGATATTGAAATTGACGTTGGCCATAGTAATGTCATTATCAATTTTCTGACTGTTTTCAACTTTTTATCCGAATGTCTAAAGTGAAAAAAATGTGACAGTGATGTAACTTTTGCTCGTACGCGTGAACGTGGACTTGGTTTTAATTTAGTAATCAAGTGCCAGTGTAATGATCAACAAAGCGTTTCTTCGAGCCCGTTAGTAAATAGTGCGTACGAAATAAATTGCCGTTGGATGTTTGTAATGCGAATTCTGGGACTTGGATTACAGTCAATAAACACTTTTTGTTCCCTAATGGAATTGTCTTCAGGCTTTGCAAATGGTACATACTACGCATTTATCACGGATCTGCTCTCGGCATCAAAGAGTACATTCGAATCCATTCAACGCAAAGCGATTGTCGAAGAAAGACAGAAGAACGTCGAAGCGGGAAACGAAGAAACACATTTGACTGTCGTGGAAAAGACGGTTCGTGGTTCGTGGAAAGGAAGAGGTTTTTCGTCGTTATTTGGGAGTTTCAACGCTGATCGGGAAATATTCACACAAAGTGTTAGATTTTATTGTAAAGTCGTCGTTTTGTCAAAGCTGCAGCAACTGGGCTAGCAAAAAGGGAACTG
>JAPYZJ010003544.1:0-30464 GCA_030522765.1 Ophioninae sp. B BG-2022a | reverse complement strand
CAAAAAAAGAGGCAAAGGGGTATGTATGGAAAAATTGGCAAAAATCGATGGTCCAACTTTGAAATTCTGCCAAAAATCGAAAAATCATCAGATTTCAATAATCAAAAAGCATTTTGAAGAAAAAATCATAACGAAGAGATTGAGCACAGAGTGGAGTGCCAAATCCTAAAGGGAAAAAAGTTATCGATGATTTAGTGAAAAAACTCATTTTCCCCAAAAATCAAAAAAAAAATTGGATTTTAAATATTTTTGTAAATGGTCTATTTCGATGTAATTTGATCCCCTGAGCACGAATGTACCATTAATTTCCCCAAAGCCCAAACATTTTCATGAAAAAATCGTGAAAATCCTGTTTTAGAAGTTTTTTACGATTTTTTCATGAAAATTTTGGATTTTTGGAGAAATTAACGGTAGATTCATGCTCGGGGACTCCCCATTTCACGGATGACGTTTTTACGTGGGACACCCTGTATATGCGTATATATGTATTTTTCATATTTTATAAATAAAATAAAAATCTCACCTTTTGGAGTTATACTAAGATCGGAATCGCTCGATCTCCGATGCATGTTGGGTGCAGTGGTGCTGTTTTTCGTCGATATTGGGTTAGGAGCTGTCTTCGAGCCCAGCGAGGATGGCAAAACCGAAGACTGAGGTAACGGTGAAGACGGTTGTTCGTCCTGTTGCCTAGGGGTGAGTATCAAGCAAGGCACACACGAATCGTCAGTTGTATTAGGCGTGTTAGTAATTTTAGTAACGTTCGACGACGGTCGTTGAGAAAATTTGTCTAAGCTACCGGCGCTGTGACTTTTGAATACCGGATGTTCCGTATCCTTCGGTACAAGCAAATTCCCGTGTATTTTGTTACTCGTCGTTTTAACGTCAACATTCTCAATGTTATTGATGGTTAAGGTCAACGGTTGGTTGTCGCGATGATTATTCAAGGTTATTGTCGAATCGGTAATTTCGGCGTCGATTTTCGTCGAGTCGTCGTTGCGAGCTAGCGAATAATCATTTACCCTTGTATTTTGAGAATCTTTCGATACGATTGAGGTTAGGTTCGTGATATCGTTTTTCGGTATACTCTCGGAGGACGAGGTCAAGGGCGGAAGGTCACAGGTGAGATTCGAGTTTGAATTTTTAGCTGGAAACGAATGAATCGAGAGCGGAGATACTTTGGAGTGAGCGTGTTGTCGATCGGGAGAACGCGACTTGGAGCCCCTTCTGTGCGGTTTAGTACGATGAATGGAGTCCGGCGATGGTGTGGCGCTAGCGTTCGTACGTTCGCGCTTTCTGCGCTGACGGCTCCTGCTAGAGTCACGTCTCTCGTGATGACCGTGATGTGACATCATTTTCGTATCGATTGTTTTTATCAAATCGAGTATACAGTGCTGACGGTACTTCCGGTTGAACTTTTCACTCAGCGCGTACTCCTCCAGTTGGGGTTTCCGGTTAGTCATTATACCGAACTTTTGCGTCTTCATCTCGTTCGGCGAATGTGTACTGTGCACGTTTATACTCGTAGTTTGTATTACCGGTACTTGCAATCTAGTTGTTTGTTCCTCCGGTGGCGGCGCCACTATTATCGGTATCGCTTCCGGCTTTTTCATTGTTTTACCGATTGTTTCGCGAATCGTTTTTTCACGATCCTTCATCGGTCCTTTGTATATCACCGTATCCGTGCGTTCGACTTTTTTTACCGTTTTCTTCGACGATGTTCTTTTCGCTGTTGGTGATCCATTGCGCACACCTGTTGTTGGAAGACGCGACGAAATTTTGGATTCTCCTTGGGCGTCGGTTCCAAGTCCAGTTACGTCGGTAACTAAAATCTCAGCGATTTTCGGATCGCTGGACAATTTTGCATTTTCCGACGTTTTTGAATCTGTTTTTTCGATTTTTGATGTTCGTATGTCGCTCGCTGTTGTTACTTTGTCGACGGTCACTCCCAACGGGCAAATTGGCTTTCCCTTGTTGTCGAACATCTTTTCCAGCGTCCACGCTTTTGGAGACTCCGGATCTAACTTCGCGCTTTCGTTTTTCCCAGTGTCGATAATATCCGGCGGATTTACAGGTATCGATGGAAAATCCCACTTTCTGTATTCAGGCGATTCCGGCGACTTTTCGATAGGCGAAAAATCCGGTGGCGTCACCTCGGCTTCTATCGGTGTACTCGTCACGAAATCCAAGTCGTCGACGCTGTCGAAGCGTTTCTGTTTCGACAGGAATTTCAGTCTCGCCGGAGATTGAGGCATGCGCGATGACGATGACCTTGAAAGGTCATGGTCTTCTTCGTCGCTGTTTTCGAGAGGCGTCGTTGTGAACGGCGCGATAAAACTTTCTTGATTTCCAGATTCGATAGGCTTTTCGAGTAATCGATCGATTTTTTCCAACACCGGTGACGAAGACAGCTCTGATACGATATTCGAGCTAATAGCGGTTTTCAAGTTTTCCACTTTTGTCTCCTCCAGAGAACTCGCTTCCGTCAATGAATTCGTGTCTTCTAAAACGTTGTAATCGGTGCTCGAGTTCAAGTTCCGCTCCGCTTGGGAATCGAAGAAATACTCGGAAGCTCCGTCAGAGTTTTCGATTATTTTCCGATCTCGAAACGGTGGAATCGCCTCGTCGATATCCATGCTTTTAGCCAATCTTGTACTATTTGAGATTTCCGCTACGGCAAGTTTTACGTTATCGTCTCCGAAGGAGCTATCTTCTGCGAGAAAACAGCTATCGTCAAGAATATTGCAGTTGGTGCTGGAATCCAATTTTTCTTCTCGTGGCGATTCAGCCTTTCTCTGTGTCTGTTCCAATAGAATTATCTCCTCGTTTCCGGCTTCATCAATATCCGCCGAGCTAGTGCATAAAATCGATAGCCCTTTAGTAACGATTTTTGTGACACTGTCCGCTCGAGAAGTTTGCCGGTGAAGAGCTACAAGGTTTTCACAAAACGGAGGATCGACCAGGGAAGAAAGATCAACTTCGGCGGCTTCCAAGCTTTGAAGACTTTTTTCCAAAGAGGGTCGCCGCAGCTCGTTGAGTTCTGAAACTCTAGGCTGATTTTCAAGGTCGCGATGAAAACTGATCGACAAAGTTCCATCGCAGGGATAAGTAGGATCTGAGAAGGATTGCGCGTCGTCACGAAAATTGTAATTCGCAGTGGATTCTGAAACACGATTGAGCAAGGAAGCGGTAGAAAATTTAGCTTCGTTCGTCATTGGCAAATCCGAGTTGGTCGATTCTTCCGCTGCGTTTTCCATCAGCGATTGATCGGGTGAATCACGAAGCTTAGATTCTATAAGCGACGCTGTCTCATCAAGAATATTATAATCGGTGCTTGATTCCAAGCTGGCATTTTGTCGAGACTGAAGATCCGTATCGTCGTCGCGAACAGGAAGAATTTCAGCGACGTCCTTGGTCTCAAAGGTTTGCTTGATGATTTTAATGGTAACCCGAGAACTGCCGGAAGCTTCGATACTTTTCGAAGTTTCCGTAAAGCTGGACGGATATTTTTTCTCGTCGGACGAGTTGGGATCAACGATGGAACAAGTTTCGTCGAGGATATTGTAATTAGTGCTGGATTCGGAAGGATCGTCTTCGGACGAAGACGTATCGGATTCCGACGAGGATATCATCGGTATGGATCTATCGCTAGGGTACTTCGAGTCGAGATTTTCGTTGACCGGTATAATTTCACTTTCCAAAATAACGACATCTTGAGACTTTGGTGTTTGAACTTTCGAACCGTCAGCGCAATGATCCTTGATCGATAGTTCGCCAACGGTGGTTTCATCGAGGAAATTGACCGGGGAAGGAGCCGGCGTTTCGCGATCTTCTTCAACGCTGTCCAGAGGGAAACCGGCATGAACCGATCGTATGAGAAGCGCAGCGATACCGTCGTTGGCTGCAACTTTCTTATGAGTGAATTTCTTTCGTCTGATGGACTGTCGCAGATCGATCGAAGATCTGTTCGACTCGGAACCTGCGAGTGACCACGTGCTTGAATAATTGCTGTCCGGATCGCTCTCGTCGTCGAAAGAATCCGCGAATCTTGACTTTATCTGAGCGACTCTTTTCGGCAATATGTTTTGATGCAAATATCGAAAATTCTTCAATCCACGAGAAAACGGATTGCCTGGTGGCTCGCCTCGCATGTCTTCCAGAGCTAGCATGTTCCTCAAGGACGTTTCGTTTATTAGCTCATCCGATAGCGACAAACTCGAGCCGGTACCTTTCCTGATCGGTGAACCGTTCATCGTTGGGTTACTTTGCAACGAAAATTGACGAGCTCTTATCGCAGCTGCTCTGTACTCTGCAAGCTTGACGGTAGCGCTCCGTTGACGCGATTTTTCGTACTTTGGAAATCGTTGGCTTATCGCGGTTGGACGTATGTTAACAGGGGAACGCGGCGCAGCCGGGCTCTGATTAGGCGAGCTCGCAAGCAACGGTAAACTGTCGTCGCTCTCGGAACAATCGAGAGGACTCTTAGATTGCAAACCAAAACACGTTAGACTGCAAATCGGCATGCGGTTTTTTTTGAATAACAAACAAAACAAAAAGAATCCAAAGTTATCCTCGTTGCCTCTTTACGCGTATACTTTTACCCTTTTTTTTATTCTCTCGAGGTTTCAACGATACGAGAGAATAAAAATCGTACCTTCGCTTTCTTATATATTCTTTTTTTTAATTTATTGTTTTTTTTTTTGCTCTACTCACTCCTCGATGTTCGACGTCTCCAGGGGAAGAATCGACGTTATGTCCTGCAGCTTCACCAGCGTCACCGCCGTTCCAATACCACGCGCCACTATTCCCGATTCACCTTCGAGATCGAAATTCTGCACGTATCTGTAAATCGATACTGCTAAACTGAGTTTGGACTTCCGAAGAGTAAAAGGTACGACGATCTAAATTTATAGATTATTTATATATAATTAATAGATTACAGAATTTTTGATAAACCTCTTGAAAGGATTTTTAACTACGACAGATAATCCAAGTTCTTTCAAGAATTTCTCTAAAAAACGTTTAATAATATTATACCCGATAACTGCGTTTCCACCGAGATCCAAAGCTTTCAATCCAATTTTTCTCTGAACTTCGCCGCTCATCTTGAGAAACAAAGTTTGCCGGGCTTCGTTGGAGGCTCGAGGAGTTCTGATTTTGTCGATCCACTTGTACTCGGGATCGTCGCTGACGACGAGTTCTTCGACGAATCCGTGTATCACTTGAGCGTGATATCCGTGCGGTATGTTCGGAGCTGGGAATAAAGTTCCGTCTTGCGTTAATTCGTAATTGTACTTAAAAGGATAACGGTGTTTTATCGTTTGGTGCTTACAGTAGAAAAACTGTACGCCGCACGACGATTGACGAAATTTATTGCAGTCCGAGAATAATTCAACTTTTACAATAATATTTACTTCTCCTCGAATACCGTGCATCGTATCGAACACCGGTATCCATCCGGTCATGACGGAACCTGCGACGTTGAAAGAAAATCAGCGAAACGGTTTTAATCGTAATTATCCGACGGTAGATTACGAAAGGCTAGTTTGTTTGGGTTCGTTTGGGTTTGACTTACCACCTTGAGCGCCGCTACTCGAATTCATCGTAGCTTCGAGCGTCCAAATATTCTTAACAGCCAAAGGCGAACCGGGCAATAACAAAGGATTGAGATTGACGTAAACTTTGCCGATAGCGTCATTCGCGGAATAAGTATCGTGATCCATCAATCTGACTTGTAGCGGTTCGTCCTGTAGCTCCGCGTCGTCAACTTCGAACCTGTACCACTCGGAGTTCCATTGCGGATTCAGCGACTTGCGACAAACGTCCGTTTTGTACGTCGTATTGCCGAACTTGATTTCCACGTAAGCGTCCGTAGTATCGCCGGATCGGTCCATCACCGGCAGGTTTCTACCTGCCAGTATTTTCACCTTGATTTTGCCCGGCATGTTTTTCCTCTTTCATCCGATCGATCTTCTGAAACCGTCCAACGCCCTCTACAAATTTCGGTCCGAATTACGACGAACGATTATTCGTTTTTGGCAGATTTCGTTGAACCGCGTCATTTTCGACTATCTAGAAACTGATTTTTCAGCGTGATGATTAGATTTCCACAAAAATCAGTATTTTAGGTGAATTTAACGACGATCGGAATTATCGTCCGAAAGATAGTACCTAACCTACGCGCGATTGTCAATTGAAGGTTAGTCAAAGGGACGATCGAGAAGAATCGATAATGTTATTGGGACGCTACATTGGACGGTTACGACGCGACCAAATGTGTTGAAACGCGAGAAAAAGAAAGTTCCCTTTTCCGATGACGCGTTTACTTTAGGATAGTTTCAATCTTACCTGTTCGACAATGTGTACGTGTATGTTTGCGCTCGTGAGAATCGAGGGTGCGTGATGATGTTTTGGATGCTATTTTTAGTAAGCGGACGGTCCAATTTTACATTTTTTTCGGTATATAGAAAAAAAAACTTGATCGTATATTCTTGATGACGTGAAAATCAACGAAGCGGGGAAATAGCCAAAAATAGAAGAGGGTACTAAAATAAACTTTTTATCGAAACGTATAAGACGAAATGTTTTTGCTAGTTTCGATCGTGATTGACCCGAAGATTTGCGAAATAATGAACGTACGCGGGATTGTGATTTACCGCTGTCGTTTCTTTATCGTGATTCCTTTTCCTCAGCGAATTTTCGTTCCTTGACAGCATTTTAACGTGCGGCGTATTTTTCTTTTTTTTTTTGGTAGAAAACGGTGTGCGTGCGTATATATTGATGGAATCGTAGCGCCGACTGTCGGTAGTTGGAAATTCTACGGAAAGAGGGCGAAAGATTCTCTCAGTTGCCGGATGAGATTTTCGCTCATCGGACGTGGCAACACTGGTCTGTTTGTTTCTCTTTTCTAGCTTCCGACGTTCGAAGACTCGCTACGAATCGAAAAGGGGTTTTCAGCTGTTGTTACTTACTGCAAAAGGTTTCTCGCCGATTATTATTCAAAACAATCTACCCATACGCGTTCGAGGAAGAAAACATTGAAGAAAATTGATCGGAAAGCTTAAACAATATGGAGGATAAGGACGGTGGTAAATAAACAAAACTTTTACAACTGCATAAAAAAAAGCAAAAGCTCTCAACATATACGATATTATAAACCCACTATGCTGCGTACTTGTGCAAATCTCTTATTGTTTTCCGGTCTACGGATCACGAATCATTGTTTCCTGTTTGTTTTTTGTTATCGTTTTGTTATCGTTCGGTTGCAGTGCCGAATTGTAAAATTCTTTTTCTCCGGTCAACCCGCGTCGCGATAGCAATTTAGTGAGGTTATGGGTTTAGAATTAATCCGAGGAATTGGCGTGACAGCCCTACGTTTTTTTTTTCGCCTTTTTTTAAGATGCTACTTTATTGCATTCTTGGTATTAATTCCGATCAGATTCGGTTGACTTTTTCACAATCGAGATCGATGAGCGTTAAAACATCGTTTTAAACCTAACCTATGCTATTTTCAATAGTCATTAGCGTCGGGTTCCAATTCTCTGTAAAAGTGAATCGCCCGATTGGAAAAATCAGTAAACTCATGATTTTTTTGAAAAATTCGTTTCGGATATTTGCGGACGACGAAGGAAACGTTCCGTTCCATCCATTCGAACGATCGTTCGTATTTCAGCGAACGAACCGACATCAGCTCAAAAGTCGCTGTCGTCTAGTCACGATCCGGGTTGGAACGACCCGCCGAAATGGGCATTTTCACCGAGCGTCGCTTCCGGCGTTCCGGCTACGAAAAGATTGTTGAACAAGAGGGTAGCGTTCCCTTTGAATTCCGGCTCGCCGTGCGTAGCCAAGGATCAAACGGCGCTCGGTTTATCGCCCAATCTTCCCCCTCCCGTACAATCCTCCGGCTTAACTACGGCACCCAATCTTCCCCCGCCCGTACAATCCTCCGGCTTAACTACGGCACCCCATCGACCTCTTTGCGCACCCTCCCTGTCCGAGGAACCCAGTTCCGAAAATATCTCTATCGATAGGATCGAAGCGTTGGGCGAAACGATGGAAAATTTCAAAGCTGTGATAGAAAAGGAACTTTCCTCCAGCGGCAAACTGGAGGAAGTCGAAAGAAGATTGGACATTTTGAAAACTATGTGGAAAGAGGATAAAATCAAGGATTCCGTTTGCGTCGAAGTTTTGAAACTGTCGCAAGGTACTGGGTTAAGTTGCACTCATATCGTTAAAATACATCGGCATATACGTTAATTTTAAATTCGATCCGCAAGCAATCATTTTGCCGTTTATTCCAATTATTCAAATCCATCATCCGTAGTTTTCTTTATACACAATCCTAATTTATCAAACAATAAAGAAAACTAGAATGATTGCTGCTGGAGCGAACAAATCCTTACGAGATACGAAATTTCACTAAAATGAAGCAAACGCTTCACGAATCGAAATAACGTATTTTCACAATAAAATATTCTTTATTTTCGTCCGTTTACAGCCCTAAGGTGTAACGACGCGAACGCAGCTGACAAAATTCACGATTCGCTCGTGATGGAACACGCAGCTGTTTGCAATACGTGGATTTCGGCGATAAGGCACATGATTATTGAATTGCGGGGGAAAACGGATCAACCGAGTTTAGTTGCAGCGAACGCTGAAAGTTCTTATTTTCTTCCGCAGTGTGCGAACGAAGAGAGTGGATAAATGGAATTTGCTGTATGATACGTTCAAAATAAGTAATAAAGAGATATTTGATAATGATTTATAAATAAATAACCATCGGATAAGTTCGAAGAAATCGGCGATTGAATTGAGATCCAATGTTTGGTTTGTTTGGGTTTGTTTAGGTTTGTGGAGGGATATTAAGTTTTTATCTTCAAAATGAAATTCAAAGTAAAGTCGAGAAAGAAGAAACGAAGAAATAAGTAGAAATTGTTATTGAGCATGAAAAATGAGTCTCCACGATCCTAAAAACGCGAAATGTACTATTGGGAAGGTTTTTCAAAAATTCTAAGTAAAGCTCGTTCCAAAATTAGAGAAGTTTGCCACCCGGTATTCGAATGTGCTTTCCCCGAGGAGTTTGAGGTTAAAAAGAAATTTCATATTCCAAAATTCGGGATTTCATCGTCTGCCGTATTATAGTATTTTAAGCGACCCTAAGGGGGCGCTGCGTTTCCCTTGTTTGCTGCTGGTAAGAACGTTCCTACTTTATCGACGAGTAAATATCGATCACAAAAAAAAGTTAACAATAAAAATAATAAGTATATATAAATACGTATATTACCTACGTATGTTAAATATAACAACAATAAATATAATAATAACAAAAAGTTATCGACACTAAATAAAAAGTGTTGAAGATCGATCGATAAAAGATCGACTTACCACCGCCTGGTAAAGAAATATCGGTATCGATTTTTCACATCTGAAATACCTCTTATTTTCTCGATTTTCACTCTTCTGGATTTACGTACTTTGATTAATGAATACTTATGGATTTTTACATGTCCAAGGTCAAAGGTTATCCGGCAATCTTATTAATTCGTTAGCGTCGTTAAATTCGATCGAAATTCCCAAAGAATTTACTTTGGATATTCGATTGAAAAACAAAACGCGAATTACTAGGTTTTTAGGGAATCCTTAGGAGTTTGTCCAAACCAATGGCAATAAAGCTAATTTTTAGACGATTCGACTGAAACCATCGCTGTGTTATCGTCAGTCGAAAATGTTCAGTCTATTGTTGTTTTCTGTCGGCAGCCATCGCCGATACCTCGATTTTCTTGACCTATCGTCAAAATACAAAAAGTTCATCGTTCGAGAACCCAATGCACGGTATTCCTCGGTATACGTGGCCGCTTTCATGTATAATAACTTATCGTGTAAAATTAATAATGAACGAGTTATTCGACAAATGAAAATGCCACCTCTCTTTTCGGATGTTAATCGAAAAATATCGATCCTACGAAAAAATGGATAAGGACAGAAATTGTAGGCAATTAAATTTCAAACAACTTTGGTGATAACCATTTTTCATGCGCAATTGCAAAAAAACGTGATAATGCAATAATAAAGTTTCACCCCCACCTCTTCTTTGGCGTATATCGAAAAATATCGATTCCACAGAAAAATTGATAAGAACAAAAATTGTAGGAAATTTACTTTCGAACAACTTTGGTGATGACCAATTTTCGTGTAAAATTGAAAAAACAACAGTTATTCAATAAACAAACATCACCCTTTCTTTTCGGGTGTAAATCGAAAAATATCGATCCTACGAAAAAAATGATGAGAACAAAAACTGTAGAAAATTTAATTTTGAATAACTGTGGTAATAACTATTTTTCGTGTAAAATTGAAGATAAACGAGTTATTTGAGAAACAAAAAACCACCCTTAAAATCAAGATGGCGGAAAATGCAACACCACTAGGATGCAACACCACTAGGAATTCGAAAACCGAAATGTAGACTCCCAGTGACCCCCCCTAACGAATTCCGAAGGAAAAATTCTACTTATAATTATTCCCGGGTTTGGTCCTTTTTTCGTCTAATTCGACTGGACTAGTACACCGTCCAATACTTCGCGATATATTTCCCATGCGAAAGTTTCCCGTTCGATAAAAGTTTCCGGTGGAAACGCTGACGCTGTCTCATCGTGTTTGCATTTTATTGAATTCCTGGGCTTCGCTCGTGTCCCGAAAGCGGCGAAAAGTATGCCGGTAAACACTCGAGGTCGAAGTAGTCTCTTTTTACCTCATCCCTTCCCCCCACCCTTCCGGTGGTTCTTATGTCTTTGGTGACAGATTCGAAACTGGAAAGATTATTCGACAGTTTTTCTTCCTCGAAACACTAGTACCACGGAGTTTCATTCGCGTATTCTTTTTTTGACTTCTCTAATAATAAATAGAATTTTCGACAAGCTTACATCGATTTTCTTTTTTCACGATTTTACTACTTGGTTTTCGAGGCTCCTTTGATCATTTTTTATAAACCCAAACAAAATGAAGATATAAACTTTAAAACAGGTATAACTAAATGATGATACAAAAAATAACCAAAAAACGGAATTATAACCTAAAATAATTAATAACAATACAATTTTAACCAAAAAGAGCTAAAAAATGCAAATGTAACCTAAAATAATATAAAAACGCAAATATAACTTAAATTTACCAAAAAACGAAAAAAAAAACGTACAAGGGTTAGAAAAAAGGGGTGAAAGGAGAGCCGGAGCAAAAAAGGCGCGAAGAGATATCTTGATCAGGAAATTTCGCGTACTTGGGTGGGAATGGCCACTCGGTTATTCAACATCCTACCGTACGAAGTCCGTTTCAACATAACTACTGAAACTTTAAAAATCCACCCTCAGTATATAGACGCAACCTAAAATCCTCTACGAATCCTCCTCCTCTTCTTCTTCTTCCCTCTCTTTATCCGGTATACAGATGCCCTCGAACGTTCACCGACCATTATTTATTTACGTTGAAAAGCGTGGGGTCTATCGAGGTCGTATTTCGAATGGCCCTAGTGGTTTCCTAGGGTGGTTTCCTTACGGCGAAGCAAACCTTCAGAATGAACGAGTATTTGGACACCTCGTGTCCTGTTTACCGAAAGAACCGAGCCTTGGAACATCCAGGATTTGAAAAACAAAAAAAATACATTTTGGAGGTTATGTGCTTGTAAAAATGTTCGCTGCGCAATCAGTTCCCATTTCCGACACCAGGTGTCGTATTCCCTTTGAGATTTAAATTTCATGCAAATGCAGGATCAGGACTTGATCAGGATAAATTTTACGATAATTCGTCATCATACTGGAAATTTTGAAGAATTTCGTGAAAATTTTATTTTTTCTAATACCCATCCGGTTATACCTCGAAAAATGACCACGCACCACTTCCGTATCGCGTCCGTTTCCGCCACGAGACAATTAAACAAAAGTCGTCAAATAAGAACCGGAAGTTTTTTGTAGGGAATTTCTATAGACAATGGCAATTGTATCTTCCACCGCAAGATGCTTCACAATACCTCGGAATTTGATATAAATTAGGGTCCGCTGATGCGCCACGACAATATCCAGAATGCAATAGGGGCATTCGAACAAACGAGAAAGTCCATTGTCGATTTTACAATAATCAATTGTCAATTGTCAATTCTCATTGATCGACTGCCAATTTTAAATGACGAATTGTGCAATTATCAATTTTTATTAATTAATTGTTAATTGCAATTATCATTGATCAAACGTCAATTTTTAATAATCAATTGTCAATTGTCAATTAAATCGGATCAATAATCAATAAATGTGAATGTTGAATCACCATTCTTTGAAGAACAAATAATATCACTTCGTAATTGCGAATACGTAGTTATAAATATTCAACAATAAAAGACAACAATTCTGATTTAATTCGGCAAGAGGACGCACATTCCTTGATATCATTCGAAAGAACCTTTCATCAGAAAAACCCGCGTTGTCTCTCTTGAGTGTCATCAGCATGAAGAAAGCTTTATAGGAATCCCAGCCGACTGTAGAAAGTCCTCGAAGACCACTCAAGATTGAAGGACGATGTCGCGTTCCCGCTAAACGGGCAATTGCAACCAGTATCTTGAAGAGTTCGCGACCAGATTTAAATATAAAGAAACTTGAGTGTGTCTCAAGTATCCTTCACTAGTATCCTCTCTCCATCGATGTAGATTTTCCTTTTTTTCAACGCCACCTTCCATCCGGTTTGAAAAATCATCACGAAAATCAAAATTTGATTTTGAGGTCAGCCCCTTCGATTAAAAAGACCTCAAGAGTCATCTTTCCAAATATAAATTAGAATCAACGATCAACCCATCCCCACTCTTTTTTTCAAGTTTTTCCCTTTTACCTTATTTTTCTCTTTAGTTTTTTTGTTATTTCTCGCGTTTTGTGAAAAAGCAAGCTTGAACGCCATGACGAATAAAAAAGGGGTGTGTGAAAAGCGATACTCGACTTCGCCGTCAACTTCCGGTTTGTGAATAGGAGGAGCGCGGTTGCATGGATTTGAAGTGGTCTCGCGCCTGCGCAACAACGGTGACGAGGAAGCACCAAAAATACGAGTAGGAATCCACCCAACGTGGTAAAGGGAAGGCTCATGGGATCGACGTTGGACGGGACACCAGCCTGGTAACGAAGTTCTCAGCACGCTTGACGCGTTGATGCACAGTGACGGAGTGCACTCGAACCATACTTTTTGCAATGAACTCCGTTTGACTGAACCGTACACGACCTAACTCGAAACGTATTTGCTTGAAGAAACGAAACGAAAAATAAATTCACCGTGCTCGATACAAAGCCTGGTGCTTTGTATCTTTTGGTCTCCTGTCTTGTTTTCGACACTCGTTGACAGGGTTTTTGAAGAAATAAAGTATTTTTTGCTTCAGCAATAGCGTGGTGGAAATATTGTATTTTAATTGTGCCAAATCTTGATAATGTTTCAATCAAACCTCGTATTTGACTTTAAATAATTAAAATGTTCATTAATAAAATTAATTAACACGTTCATTTTTAAATATAAATTAAAATTAGTTAATATCTCAATTTTTTTGAATTAGTTAATATCTTAATGTTTTTGAATTAGTTACAATCTTCATTTATTTAAATTACTTAAAACCTTTTGTCTAAACTACCAAATATTTTTATAGAAAAAAACCTGAATAAAAATTGTTGTTTAAATCGAAGTAATTCATTCATCTTTTGCAGAAGGGGCATATGTAAAAATTCATTGATATTTCCTTAATCAATTTTTCAAACTTATTTCTCAAATCCGAATTCTCAATGATTAAAGTGATTCAAGTAATTTAAGTTGGTTCATTACAGTACTCCATAAAATAATCATACTCAATACTCGAAGCAGTGGTGTCTTCCCGAAAGTGTATAATCTTCGTAAAAGAAAGCGGATTCGAACGATTCGAAAGTTTTCGTTTCGCCTTCCCGCTGGTGTCACGTGTCATGGGTGTTTTTCTTCGCCACTACGAAAGCGAATATTTCTCGTTGTCGAACCACCAAGCGGCAGAGGGGTGGGTGAGTTGGAGTCTGCTAGTGGTGGTCATAATCGAAATGGCGAAGGAGACGCACATGGGTACGGTGATCCTGTCGGGTGGTACGGTCGCCATTGGCCGATACGATAATGGCTTGTGCGTGGGAAGAGGCGCGAGGATAACCAAGGGAGCGTTGCCACCGGCACGAGAGAGCGGAAAGCTCTAGCGCGAGAGAATGCTGTGCTGCTGGCTCGTACCCGTCGCACACGCTGGGCACAATATTGATCTGTGGAAGAGGGGTGGAGGAGGAGGAAGAGGAGGGGGGTTGGTCTCTTCGGATGCTGGATGGAGGGAGAAGGAAAGCTGATGGTGGTGGTTGCGATGGTGGTGGTGTTGGGACAAGGGATGGAGAGGGTGCTGGGGGGGGGGGGGGGGGGGGGGGGGGGGGGGGGGGGGGGGGGGGGGGGGGGGGGGGGGGGGGGGGGGGGGGGGGGGGGGGGGGGGGGGGGGGGGGGAGCCGCGGAATATGCGTGGTCGTTCAGTCCCCAGCTTTACGTGAAAATCTCGTAGCCCGCGCGTGTCTTTTCACCGCGCGGGAACGCCGAGTTCCACACTCCTGGAAGGAGAGTGACACGGAGAGGAAACGGAATGAGGGGCGATAAGGGGGATGGGCAGAAACGAGGGGTGAGGGAGAGAGACGGTTTCTTCTCACGCTTTTTTTTCTATGGTGGATGGCGAGTATAAAAGCCTGACCTCCTTTCTCCCAATCTCTCTCTCTCTCTCTCTCTGTTTATGTGTATTGGTATATGGTTGTAGATATATGTATGGATATCTACATATTTATCATCCCTCTCGAAGAATCCCTCTCTCTTGTATTTTTCTGTCGCAGGTCTTTCCAGCTTTCGCTGTTTCTTTTCGATCTCCCCGAGATCTTGGGAGATTCGTCTCTCTCTCCCTCCCTCTCTTTGTCTCTTTATTATTGTATCGAATCCTTATTTTTGTTTTTGTTTGTTTTTATTCTATTTATTATTATTATCTATTATTATTTTCGTGATTATAATAATAATAATTGTTATTGTTGTATGGATCTTATCTTTTCTATTGTTTTATTTGTATTTTGCTATGTCACTGTAATTATTACTCATTGCCAGAAAGTATTCTGGGACATAATACATTTACTGTTACAATCGTTATTATTATTATTATTATTTTTTAATATGGTATTATGGAATAATTTTGTTATAATATTTTGCTTATTTCGGTTTTTTGTTTTATATTATAATTCTTTACATTTTGTCTCATAGCGTGCTAAGGCATAATACAAATATCTATCTATCTATCTCTCTCTTTCTCGGTTTCTCTTTTTCTCTCTTTGCTCCCTCTTTCTCTATCTCTCTTTTCTGCTCGTTCCATCTCCCGCCCTCAGCTACCCTCCCTCTCTTCGTTATTTGGGTTCGCAGAGCGATCGCGCCCAACTTAATGGATCGAACGAGCCCTCGGGAGGGCGCTCTCAGAATTTCTCCGAGTACGAAAAGAACCGGGCGTTTCAGCTGAGCGAGAAGAAAGACGAGAGAAATCTTTTCGCGTAGACTGGTAGACCAAGGTCCTCGGAATTTCGCGATATCCGTAATTCTCAATCCCCGCCTCGTACAATTAGCCCCAAACAAACCCAAACAAAAATATCCCATCAACAAAAGAATCTCTTTTAGGCGCAAAAAAAAAAACAATATCTCGAAACGCCTATAAACCCTGAAATCCCCGAGAAAATCGTTGGTGGATTTGACGAGAGTAAGCATAAACTTCCGCCTCGAGAGAACATCTCTTCGGGGTTAACGTCCATGGAACAACCGTACGAAAGCTAACAGCCAACAAAACTTGATAACAGGCTCGTTCGAAATTTCATTTGCCACGAGTTGCATTTTCATGCGAGTTTGAAAAACGCAAAGATTCAACCCCTCAAACGTATCGTTAACCCCCTCCCCCCTTCCCAACCCAAAAAAAATCAAAACCCAAACCCAAACCAAAAAAAAAAAAAAAAAAAAAAAAAAAAACAAAGCCAACCGTTTCTTCCGTATCCAGTTTACTAGGGAACGTATAAAGAGGAACTCGAGTTTGTCCGGTGCTCTCTCGTGGATATACTCGAAACCGGAGTAAAACTGTTCCTGCGCAGTCCTACTCGGTACAAACCCCGCAGCATCCCTGCCACCCACCTCGATTGTTCTCTCTCTTTCTCCCTCCGATACCCTTTTCCCATCGTTTTCTCTCTCCCCTCCCCTCTTCCTTTCTCCCCCAGCCCTCTAAACTTGCACCCCTCCCCTCCCCCTTGATCCAGCCTCCGTTTCAGTTCCACTCGGGAACATCCCGCTGATATTCATCTCGCTTTCTCTCATTCGGGATTCCGTCACCCCTCGATTCCTGGTCCACGTTCTACCCCTTCGAGAAGCTACGGGGGTGGTTTTTGATATACGTGTATACGAGCCACGATTGAATAGAGATATATATATATATATATATATATATATATTGGAGATATACGTTTGGCGAAGAGGGGGAGGGGGGGGGGGAAGCTCATTCCCCTCCAGAGGCGTCCGTCATTGGGCGCCTGATACTCGCAGGTGCTGCTCCGACTCGTGAGCAGCGGGGGTACCACAAGGGTATCCAACGTCAGGAACGGAGGCTCCGGTCCTCAGTTCCGTTGCAACGCTCCGCGGCATCGAGAGGGCGAGAGAGAGAGCGAGAGAGAGGGAGAGAGAGAGAAAGAGAGAGAGGGAGAGAGATAGAGATGCAGCTAGGAACCTGAGGCGAAAGGATATTCTCAGTTACCCCGTGACGGATTTGTTGCTTCTAACCTCACTTTTGTTTCGACCTTTTCTGTTGGAAAAAGAAAAAAAAAAAATTGTTTGTTTTTCCGGTTCTTTGAATATCACTCGACGATCTCAGTCGAGGCCTGGCTTCGATATAGCTTTATCGTGCGTGAGTGCGTGTTCTCGTGGTCGTGATTACTGTGTACGTGCGCGTGTTTTTTTTCTCCTTTTTTTTTCTTCTGATTTTTTTTTGGATATGGTAATTGAAGAGATACGACGATAACGAAAAAGAAAAGGGATAAAAGAGTCGTCGATCAACGGTTGGGGAAACGACAGCCAATAGGAAATCGTAAGTGGAAATATGACTGCCCAAATGATGATGATGATGATCATGATGATGATTCCGTTTGGATACTTGAGGAAAAGACTCGACCTCTTGATATAGCAGGATAATTGAAGGGACAATCCGAATTTTGAGATTTACCGGAAGCTTTGCGTTTTGATCGAAACAGTGGAGGATTTGAAACTTGGGCTTGAAAACGATTTTTTTATCGTCACTGATGATTCACGTGGATAAGATCGAAGGAAAATTAGAGGTTATTCGGTTTGCCGGAACATCACTTGGCAACAGGTTCCTGGCTTGTCAGCATACGTGAAAATGGTCGTTGGAATGCCTGATGGGCGGTTGAATGACGACACTTTGAACTGGACGGTTCAATGATACAGTTCTGGCTTCAATGTCACGTGAATTATCGTTTTGGTTTTTCAGTGGGTGTCAAAATCCACTTTGCCATAAACTTTCACGTGGATTTGGATATTCCGAGTGTCGTCATTGAAAATTCGGATAGAAATTGATCCTGAAGTAATTGGGTTTGGGTTTACCCCAAAAATTGACGTTTTTACTACATTTGAAGGACAAGTTTCATGATCCAAGGTCATTGCTTGGATGAAACGAAACCCAAACGTAAAACCCTCATACCCGACGCGCATCCGGTCGCGCTTGTTTTCTTCTTGTTTCCGTTGTCCGTGGCAACGCGAGAGCACGTCGCGCGAGCTTCTTTTTTTTTGGTTAATCAACAACGACCTCGGGAGAAATCAACGAGGTTAGGTTTCTTGAAAAAACCGTCAAGAAATCCTCTTCGGGCTCGTTGATTTTGGGTTTCTTCGGGTTTTCGATTACTTCCAACCTCAATGAAATTGACCAACTTTCGATACGCCTTGATGAAGGAATTACACTCTTTTCATCAAAAGTTGATATTTATTTTTCGTTTTTTTTTGCATCCAAGCTTGCAAACAAAAATTTTGCATTTTGGGAGCTCGAAAAAACCCCATTTTTTAAAATTAATTTTTGTGTGAAATTGTAAATAAAGATTCAAAACCAATCGTTTCCGAATTTTAGAAATTTCAGCTCCAAGTTTCCTTAAGAAGTGATTTTAGAGAATTCAACGCTTTCGAACGCTTTTCTAGAGTCAAAATTACACGAACAAAAAATAAATAAACAATCTAATTTACTCTTAAGTCTGTCTTCACCATTTCCTAAAAAATGTAAAAAAACAATAAAATCGTTTAATTCAAGCTTAATCAACTACGCCTTTACTATTTCGTAAAAAAACGTTATTAAAGTAAAAATACCATTTAATTAACGCTTAATCACCTCTGCCTTTACCCTTTACGTAGAAAACGTTAAAAAAGTTACCAAAAATATTTAATTCACGCTTAATCAACTCGGCCTTCACCATTTCGAAAAAAAAATTTTTTATCGTGAAAAAAAGTAAAAAAAAATGTGAAAAAGGACAAAAAATTTGAAAAAGGAAAAATAAATGTGAAAAAGTAAAAAAAATGTGGGAAAAGTTGGAAAAACGGGTTTTTTCAAAGTTTCGAGGTAAAATCCCGTGGCTGAACGAGTTTGGTCGTAAAGTTGCGGTGACCATGGTTGGCGAGTTCTGGAGTTCCGGAGGGCGAATTCTCGGAGCTGAGTAACGAAGGGCTCAGACTGTTACCGGGTAGAAAAATGACGGAGGGTTGGAGAGGATGAGGAGGGGTGAGGGGGGGGGGTGAACCCGCGTTGTGTCACGAAGGAGGACAGTTTACCCGGGGAGACACCTGTAAGCTCGCCGGAAGCTCCGGCAAGCTCAGGTCTCTTCCTCTCCTCTTTCTCTTTTCCCTATTCCGTCCTTTCTCGCTCGTTCAGCTCGAGTGCAATACGCTCAAGGAGATGAGGCCGTGAAAAAAATTAGGAGAATGCACCCTCCTCGACTGGTGTTTATTTTTGGAACAATTGGAAATATGCACCGACAGATATATCGGGAAAAAAAGTTTGCGGGAAATTCCTCGGTCGAGGAAATCCGGCCGCAACGTTTACTCCGAATCACGATCTTCTTCACGAACTCCCTTTTATTCCTGCGACTAAAAATTTACGAGGGATAAATCCGTTCGGGTGAAGTTTATCGATGTTTTTTTTTCTTTCGAAGCACCTCCCTTAATTCACCCTTCGAGCTATCTCATTATTCATGAGCACTCTTCAATATTGATAACACTTTTGGTCTGACTTCTTGTTCGAACTGCTTGCATATTTTATATTGTTTATTTCTGGAATTTCAATTTAATTGGGATAATTATGAATGATAGGATAAAGCTTAATATAAATAAGATTTAATATTTCATGCATATATCTATATAACGTGATATATAAGTATAAATAATATAAAATATATAATAATAAACAAATTATCAATATAAAATATGCGTATAGTTGATAATGTTGTTAATGTAGTATTTATTATATTGTATATATTTATTAATCGTAAAATAAATTTATCCAGAAAATTTCGAGAGATATATGCTTAAATAAAATCGAATTATGTTTAATATAACGACGGGAAAAACAAGGTCGTTGAACCAGACCTTCCTTATGATTATTTTATTGCATTCGGTTTTTGTTCGCTTTCATAAAACGTCTTCTGATTAAAAAAAATATTTATGAATACTTCAATATGACGTTTCCCCGTGTTTCATTACTGTTACGTTTGTCTTAAGGGGTAAATAAAAGCTTGCTTTTCATTTGTGGATTGAAACTTCAATGCACCTACCCTCTTAAAATCCCTGCCATTTCATCCGCAATATAAATTTTATATTCGGTTTGCACATTTGAATTTAACTGACGAGGGGGAAGGGGTCGACCTGCCACCCACATTTTTATATTTAGACGTTTAGTGTTATATCGCAGGTCTGTGTCGATGTATTTTTATACCTTGAAGACAAATTCACCATTTAATTTTCCTGGAACTCTTCATTTCTAGGGAAAAATTAAAAAAAATATTCTAGAAACTTTTTTTGCATTTTTCCAGTCTCATTTTGTACTTTCGGCAAAAACTCGAGCTATTCGTAATCAGCAGAAAATTTCCGATTAAATAAACTCTTTTAAGAGCTTAAAAACGGAAAAAAAAAATTTTCGACTCCCCCGGCCACTTTTTCGAAATCTCAAAAATTACGATATTTCAAAAGGTCGTAGAGTGAGCTTCTTTTAGGCTGTGGAGATTTATAAGATGGGTTTGGAAAAGGTTTTTGCCTGACTTGAATAATGGCGTTGGAATCATATTGATATCTCGTATAGTTTTCCCGGAAAGTCCACTTGAAAAATGGCAAAAAAAGAGGCAAAGGGGTATATATGGAAAAATTTGCAAAAATCGATGGTCCAACTTTGAAATTCTGCTAAAAATCGAAAAATCATCGTATTTTAATTATTAAAAAAGCATTTTGAAGAGAAAATCATAACGAAGAGATTGAGCACAGAATGGAGTGCCAAATCCTAAAGGAAAAAAAGTTATCGTCGATTTAGTGAAAAAACTTATTTTCCCCAAAAATCGAAAAATTTTTTGAATTTTTAATATTTTTTTAATTAGTCAATTTTAATGTAATTTTATCCCTGGAGTACGAATCGACCATTAATTTCCCCCAAACCCCAAAATTTCCATGAAAGAATCGTAAAAAACTTCTAAAAACGAGATTTTTTGGCTGTGTGCAGTGATTTCGACGAAAATTCCATGATACCCGTAATCAGCTGAATATTTCCGATTGGATAGAGCATCGAAACTCAGAATAAAAAAAGTAAAGAAGAATTTAGTGAAATAACTGGTCTTTCCCGAAAATTCAAATTTTTTTTGGTTTTCAAATACTTTTTTTTCTTAGCCCGTCAGGGTGTCCCACGGATTTCTCCATGGGTACCCTGTATATTGACGAAAAAATTATCATGGTTTACACGTGTACAGCCTATCCGATGTGGGCGCGAAAAATTAATGCCTCAGCAATTGCAGCGAACGATCCACGACCTATCGCAATATAACTTGCTCTGATGAGCCCTCAGCCGTATTTGTTGATGAGCATTTCGTTTGAATTGATGCGGGCACCGAGATTTTAATGGTATCTCTTTTTGGGTTGTAAATGGAGCATGGGGGTTCCAGTTCCGAAAAAGTTTCAGTTATTCAATTGATATTCCATATATAAACGCGGGTGGAATATTCAACGCACTGCGGAGGACATTAAGGTTGACGAAAAACCGTAAAGATTGTCAAGGTTATGTATTTGCTCGGTTGGTAAAAAAATTGACTCGGTCGGTAATAGCAGCAACTCGATCGGTAAAAAAATCTTGCTCTGTCGGTAAAAATCCTGCTCGGTCGGTAAAAAATCTTGCTCTGTCGGTAAAAATCCTGCTCGGTCGGTAATAAAACTTGCTCAGTCGGTAAAAAAATTGATTTTTTTTTAACCAAGGAAATTGAGTTGATTTAAATTTTCGAGAATATTATCCTTCGAGTAAACTGATAATGCATCGTGAATTCGGCGACCGAACCAAGACGGAAAAAGGTCTTAAGGCCGTCTAACAATGAAGTCCGAGAAAATGAGAAAAATGTAAACCGCACTAATTAGAAATGGCTCAATTACTTGCGTCGTAATGAAATGTACATATTTTAGAAGAACACGACCCTCCATTAGCTCGATTTCTTGTGTGGGCGAACTCGACCCCCGCTTATTGTTTCGAGAGCGAACAGGACTCGACTGAGAGCCAAAAACAATCGGTACTGGAAATTTCGGGAGGGAGAAAAATACGGAAGGCAAATGAGGGCGAACTCTTTTGAACTTTAACATTTCATCCTGGAACACATCGTTTCCAGGATGTGTTCCATGAAACCTTAATTATTCCATTTTCAATAATAATTGAATTAAATTTTTCGAAAAAAAGACGAAACGTCATCGAGCAAGAGAAAATTTTCTTTATTTTACATAAGATTATTTGTGCAACAAACAATATCGAGTTTTACGAACAAAGACTGAAAAAAGACGACATTATTTTTCGAACAATCCAATATGTACGTACGGTTCTCTTTCCACTTGCTATTGCGTCGAGAGC
Source organism: Ophioninae sp. B BG-2022a (assembly GCA_030522765.1). Classification (NCBI taxonomy): domain Eukaryota; kingdom Metazoa; phylum Arthropoda; class Insecta; order Hymenoptera; family Ichneumonidae; species Ophioninae sp. B BG-2022a. The sequence continues at coordinate 8,257 of JAPYZJ010003544.1, read as the reverse complement.
CCAACCTCTGACACTAATTGTCGTGTTTTCAAACGATAATTAGTAGGCAGCCAGTTTCATAGCTCTCACTACCACTCGTACTTTCTGGCTTTGTTCTTTTTTTTCGTGCTTTCGACTGTCACGTTTTTCTCTTCCCTTCTTCATCGGTTTTCTTCTCTCCACCTCATTCCCTCTTCCTCATTCCACATTTGGTTTATTTTACGTTTTTCTTACCTTATACTACATTTTTTTCGTGTGTTTGGGTTTGTTTGGGTTCAGTCAATTTTATTGCCAAGACCAAATATTTTTTTTCAATATCTTCGCCTTTTTCTTTCATTCACTTTATATTATTCCTAGTTATTATTTTTTAAACTTTATATCTTTATTTTACTATCATTTTCGTTCTATCTTAAATTTACCGAAAGTTTTTTTTACTAGGGCATAATAAAATCTATCATCATTTTTCTTCCCCTTGCCCCCTCTTTTCTTCTCTTTGTACAAAAGCGACTGTCTTTCTCTCGACTTTTAAAAATTTCACGAGCATCCTGGGTCCACGTGCAAACCCCGAAATGTTCGGAACAATTTTTTTTTTCATTTTTTTTTTTTTTTCGTTTTTCAATTTTCCATACGCTCGTTGAATTTAATGCGGCATTTGGGTGTCTTTGGTGACAGGGGTTGCACGAACGTACGCCTGAGTGCAAATACTCGGCAGAGAGAGCTGGAACGGATGGAGGGGGTGGAGGGGTGGAGGGGGAAATCAGGAAAGGGGGTTTTAACAATTGGCAGAGGGAAGCTCGCGTTTGCTCTCTCGCGGTCGTAACTCCGGGGTTCCTCGTGCAATTCGGAGGCTCCAGGTGTGTACCGTTGACGCCCGTTGTGAAATTTTTCCGCAAGTAGTTAGCTCCGGAAATGTACGGCCCGAGATTACGCGCCGCCTTAAACCTCAGTCGGGCGCAAAGTGAAATAAAAAGCTCGGGGTTTTCAAAAGCGGGTTTGAATTGTTTGCATTTTTTGTTTTTTTAATTTTTAAAATTGAAAAAAAATTTTTCTTCAATTTCGGGGCTCGAAGGTTTTATGTAAATTTCAGAAAAAGTGGAATCGCAAGTGTCGTCGTTCGAATTCAGTTTTCAGGTATTTTCGAGGTCACTCGGAATTAATAACGAGCGACGATGTTGATTTTTTAAACCGCGATTTTTTCGGCCCCGAAACACCTTAATTGCAAAAGAGGAGAAGGAGGCTCTTCGCCAATTAATTCTGGGCAGACTGATCCTCGATTTTTCATTGGAAACTGACGCGGTGATGAGAAAATTCATTTTGCAAAATTTCGAGGTTAGGTTGATTTTTTATCGCGTCCTTAAAAAAATTCTTTCTGGAGAACCTTCTGATCTCGACGGGATTCTCGGTCGTTACGAGAGAGAAAAAGAGGGAGAGAGAGACTGACGATACTCATTGCTCGATGAGCAAGAAAATCCCTTGCTGCTTTTTTTTTCTTCGCTCCGGGATACTTCTTTTTTTTCCGACGCGGATGATGAAAAACATAACGATGAAAAAAAAAAAGAAAAATTGGGAAACCTCTCCAATTTTCCGTTATCGCGATAGACTACCTTCTAGGGTGATGTAGATTACGTCGTCAAGGATAAATCCAGGATTTCGTCGTGTTGGGCCCTGGGAATGGAACGATCGATGCTCTCGAGAAGAAAGAGAGAACGAACATTGAATATCTCGAGAGAGGTGCGATTATTCCCTTTCCCGTCGCAAGAATACCGATGTACCAAATCGTCGTGTCACGTCGATCTTTTATGAGAAAGAAAAATGACATTTTTTCACCCACCAGGGATGAATATTCATTAGTCTTTAAAAAATGTATGAATTATTGGTAAATCGATAAATAATCGTTGAATCATTGAATTGAATTGAATTGAAATAATTTAATTTGATTTGATTTAATAGAAATAATTATATTTAATTTAATTGATATAATTTAACTAAATTTAATTTAATTTAGAAATAAAAAAAATGGTAAATTCAATTTAAATATCAATAAAAATATTTATCAATCCATTTATCAATTTGTACAATTGATAAATAATTTAAATTAATTTATATCCGCCGATTTGAATAATTGGTAAATCTTTGATGCAGAAAGCTCGACGTTTTTTATTTTTCGTTAATAATTTTTTTACCGAACTTTTCAAACACGAATAATTATTCATTCTTGCTAAATGTGGGTTGAAAGGATCTCTAAAGTATTCAACACCGTTTTATAATGCGAGTAATAAATAAAAGTGATATTTTATTGTTAATTCGCTTTAAAAAGTCAGTACTTAAATGATTCATTCATGAAAAATCTTTTGAAATGAATTTTCTCGTGAGTAGTTATGGTTTCAATGAAAAATCGAGAATCAATTTTACGACAAAAATGTTTGCTCTTTGAAAAAAGGCGGTTTCAAAAATTTTTCATTTTTAAAACTTACAAAAAAATCAGTTTCTTCCTAATATTAATCGTGGAACGTCTGGCTCTTCTGAAAAAGCTTTTAACATGGAAAAAAAATGTTCGATCGGTGGCTGCATCGACGCTATTATTATCGAAACAAAAATTCGATATTTTGATAGGGCCTTTGAAAATGTTCCTTTTAAAGGACCTTCATACAATTTCCTGCATGTGCGAATGGCTTTGTATTTTCGTCAGTCATAATTCCGTCGTTTGCCATTGATATCGGGGGCGGCGTATGGCCGAATAAACCTTCGATCGGGCGGACCTGATTGCTTCTGGTAAATCCACAAAACCGCAGCACACCGAGACCACTTTGAACGAGTCATTTGAGAGAACTTTTGGTCATTCCAATTTGCAATGCCATTTTCGAAATACCTTGATGTTTCACTACTCCCGTTCTCTCTGTGCATCTCTCTTTTGCTCTGACGTTTGCTTTATCAATTTGTTTTTCGAGTGAAAACACTAAAGTCCATGTTAACACCTTCAAAACTCCATTTTTTTTATTATTCATGTTTGCTTTTAATTTTTGTTACAATATTTTCCAACCCCTTAAAGTGATGATTTTTCGAAAAGTCATGAATAAATAAATTAATATTCGAAATGTCATGAATAAATAAATAAATATTTGAAGAGTCACGAACAAATTAATGAATGTTTGAAAAATCAACAAAAAGGTAATAAATATTCAAAAACTCATAAAAAAATTCATAAATATTCGAAAAGTCATCAAGAAATGAATAAATATTCAAAAACCCATCAACAAATTCATAAATATTCGAAAAGTCATTAAGAAATGAATAAATATTCCGAAATTCATCAAAAAATTCATGAATATGCGAAAACTCATGGAAAAATGAATAAATATTCGAAAAGTCATCAAAAAAATAACAAATATTCGAACAATCATGAAAAATGAATAAATATTCCAGAACTCGTCGAAAAATGATTGAATATTTAAAAAATCATAAATAAATCGAGAACTATTAATGAATATTGAAATCGACGTGTAATTAATTAAATGATTAATCAAGTGTGCACTTTGGTTACTTTCGGATAGAGGCAACGTTTGAATCAGGCATTAGCCGAGCCGAAAGAAATTGGCTTGGCTAAAGGTACTTTCCATTGTAGTTTGACTTGGCCGTGTACGTGTGACGTCTCGATCGATTCCGTGGCAATCGCGGCTGGGCTTGTTTTACAGCGCTGGCTCGTCGCGCGCGCACGTCGAATGCCAATTTCCCGTCACCTTCATGAAATTTCGTTTATCGGCTTTACGATCAAACGAGGCTCTGATATGTGCCAGTAATATTCTACCTGCATAACGATTGCAAAGCCATCGTTGTTGCTACTCGATCGACTCGTTTCCGTTCATCACTCTCGATACTAGGGCAACGCGAAAACGAACAAGAAGGAATCAACTTCTTTTTTTTTTGCCCGATATGGAAACGCTGATTACTATTTAATTCGCCACTCAAGAGGCTTTTTAGAAATGAGGTTAGGTTTCGAACTTCCCGCCCCTCGCTGCACCAGTCTTCTGATACGACCAAGATGAAATTTTGCGCAAAGCTTCCTTTCGATATTCTAAGAGAACCCCTAAAACCATTTTTGGCAATTCGCTTTAGTTCTCGAGATATTGAATTTTCAAGTTTTTGAATTAGGTTAGAAAAAAACACCCCTTTCCCGTCCTCCGGTCGAGCTGAAATTTTCCACATGGCTTCCTCTTAATGTTCTAAAAGAAGCCCTAAAAGGGTTTTTTCTGAATAGCAATAGTTCTCGAAATATTTATTTAAATGTAAATTTCAAGACGATTACTAAATTAAATACATTTACGAAAAATTTTCGATTATCTTTTTTTTATTGGCAAAAAATTGTAGACTGTCTTTTGTTACCAGAAAGAAAATTCTATATTGTTTTTTCTTTGTAAAAAACTTTCAGACTCTCTTTTGGTCCGGAAAAATTCTAGATAGGTTTTTTTCCGAAAAATATTTTACCTTGTTTTAAATTCTAGAAAAATTGATAGATTGTCTTATTTATCGAGAAAAAGCTATATTTTTGCTTTCTCTCAGGGAAAATATTTGAGAAAAATCTAAAATTCATGAATCGGCATTTTTCATGGAAAACAAGGTCTGCAAAGCAGGTTCTGATAATAGACATTCGTCGTCCTTAATTTTATCGAAACAATGGATAGCCCTTATTTTATATTTGACGTAATGATGGTGTAACGATGTTTTTCGCAGCTCGAGAGATGAAAGTATAATTAAAGGTGGGAATTAAAAATGTGTTCACAGGTGAAGGGTGTCGGAACCAGTGGAAGGTTCAGTGGAGGCTGGCTTTGTTGCGGCTGTGGCGACGACGAGAATTCTCTCGCGAATTCGTGTATAAATAACGAGTAAAAAAAATCGAGTAAAGTACGTAAAGGGATAAAGGGAGGGGGGGATTACGAATAATCGAGTTTTTTTTTATTGTTTCGCGGCGGGCATGACGGCAAAGTCGGGAGGTTCGTGATCGAGAAGGAAGTGTCGTTTTTTTTTCCGTGACTAGATCGCGAATGATTGATCCGATCGTGTCGACTCCGTGAATTTTTCATTTGGCCGGAAGCGCGAAAATTTCGAAGTGAAAAAAAAGCGCAAAAAAAAGGATCGGGGGGAGGGAAAGCAAAAAAGTGTTGGGTGACCGATGCATAATTTGCCAGTGAATTGTTGATTCTTGCGTAAAAAAAAATCCAAGGATCGACGAAAAAGTTTACGAGAAAAATCACCCGAGAAAAAAAATTTGTTTTTCTCGAAATGTCGCCGATCAGCGTAAAAACGAGTGAAAAGTTGAACATTTCCGTGACACGTCGACGAAGAATACAGGTTCGGACACTTTTCGCGGGTTTGATGTTCTTCGTACTCGTCGCACTGCCCCACGGTGAGTCTTTTTTTTCTATTTTATTGATTATTTTTAATTATTTATTTTTAAAACCTTTTCAGAAATTAAAAAAAACCTGCATTCTTGAAAACAATATTAATTTTCTCGTGTACCAAATATTTTAGGTTCGATATCATCATTTACAGACATTTTCGAATTATTTTCGTGACTTGTGCGACCTCTTGCGATCAGGTGTTGCATTTTTTATATTCGGATGGTTCTTGAAATACGAATATGCAACAACTGCCCCAGTTTAATTGTTATAAACAATAATTACAAGCAGTGCCAATATTGTATGGGGGCAAAAAACGCGAAGTCGAGAAAAGGGGGTGAGCTAGTCGAAAGCTCAAGCACTTGAGTGGACCAACAAAGCATTGGCGATGGACAGGTATGAGGAACGATCTCCGGCTTAGCCTTCGCGATTAAGTGTTATTCTCCCTTTCTCTTCCTCCAGACGAGACGGCTCATACAATAGGACGGCATCCTTATTTATACATTGTTTTGACCTTCTGTTCCATTCTCTCGATCGCGATATTAAGTTCCTTCAGAAATTATCAGAGAGGTTACAGGCTGTCGCTTCTCATTCAAAGATGGATCTCGATCTCGATCTATTATTTCGATCTCTCGAAAAATATCGATCACTTGAATAATATCGATATCTCAAATAATATCGATATCTCGAATAATCTCGATATCTCGAATAATATCGATATCTCGAATAATCTCGATATCTCGAATAATCTCGATATCTCGAATAATCTCGATATCTCGAATAATCTCGATATCTCGAATAATCTCGATATCTCGAATAATCTCGATGTCTCGCATAATCTCGATGTCTCGCATAATCTCGATATCTCGAATAATTTCGATATCTCGAATAATCTCGATATCTCGAATAATCTCGATCTCTCGAATAACATCGATCTCTCGAATAACATCGATATCTCGAATAATGTCGATCTCTCGTAATAATTGGTTTTCTTTTTTATTTTATATTTGCATTTTTATTCCTTTTTTAAATATATCATCAATCGTCGGCAGACAATAATCCACGTTCGTTATTTCTTGTTTTCGTGTTTACTCGAACTTGTGATTTTCGTTCGTTTGGGTTTGGGTGGAAAAACTTTGGGTAGAGAAACGACGGAAAACCGCGGAAAATTCGCGGCGATCGTTCCAATATTCCAAACGTAATTGGCCCGATTATTTCACACTCGGGATAACTCGTCTAGTCGTAAACTCGGGAATTCTTCGAGCGCGTGAAAGGTTTTGTCGCACGGAAGATGTAATTGTACGCAGCTTGAAAACACGATCAACGTTTCTCGCCGCAACGTGCGACTCGTAACGTGCGTTGTGGACGCGACGAAAAGCGAATAGAAAAAAAGTCAAAGGAAAAGGACAAACAAAATATAGGGAATCTACGAAACACCAACGAGAGAAACCCAGAGAGAAAAATAAAACGTGCCAGCAAACTCGAACAAATAAAAAACAGGAAAAAAAAAACGATGAGTAATGGGCAGATTTTTCGATACCTTTGTGTGCAAACCCAAACACGACCAAACAAAAATACGCGCTAACGTACCGAAAATAAATTTAAAAAATATATACATATATATAAAAATAGAGAAAAACAGAAAAAAACACGAACGAGGAAGAACTCCGGTCACCGAACCGTGAATTTACTCGTGACGGGGAAGACACCACTAATTAACGCGCTAATACAATTAAAAATACGTGTAACAAAGCTTTGTGATCATTGGCTAAAACGCTAGTTTTTTTTTCGTTCTCTTTTTTTTTCACGTCGAGATAAATTTTTTCTCACGCAAACCTGTATAATTTTTTTTTCACGTCAGGATTAATTGAAGTGCCCTGATAATAATACATTTTTATCGTGTTTTATTAAAGGGACTTCGCGCAACGATTCGAAACGATATACTCGTAAAATTTCGAGTTTAATTTCCATCGTCCGGTACACCTGAAAGGTAAAATGACGTGACAACGTCTCGCCACTATTGCAAACCCTGATTTTCACGTTCAACAATCTCTCGTTCCCCACTATAACAGAAACATGGAAAATAACTTTTTGGAAACTCTAATTAATCATTTTTCATTACTCATTCGTCGCTTATTCGGTATACCGGTTTACTATCCATATTAGAGTATAAATATAGACTTTTATCAAAGTACATTTTTATTTGACATTTTATATACGTTATTTTTTTCAAAATACATATTTATTGGTTGGGCTAGTCTAGCTAGTTTTAAAAATGATCATCATTTTTCGAATTTCATAAAAATCGTTCTCATTTTCCGTTTTCAATTTTTCGAATTTGTGCGAAGAAAGTTTCGCATCGGAATAAATTTTTCAAAATGCAATACGTTATAGCAAAAGTAAAAATGTTTGAAACAAAAAATCAAAACGTTCGAAAATTAAAATTAAAAGAACTTAAAATTAAAAAAATTAATGAGCCAGCAATGCTCAAGTCCCTTAAATTACGAGCAAAAACCTTCGCTCATTCTTTTTTACGATAATATTATTATTATTGTTTATCGTAGCGAGAAGGGAAAACGGGAAGCGCGGAGCCGCCAGATATTTTTCCGTTCGATCGGGACAAATCCCCCGGCTTGTGGAAAGTGCCAAAGGCGCGAGCCTCGTATTTCTCTGGCTACTTTATGACTCGCCTCGGCTGTTTTTCAATTACCGCGATCTAGGAAGAGACGCTGTTTTTTCTGCCGCAGCACTGCATGCAGCTTTGTAATACTGTACAAAAGTGTGTGTATATATATTGTGACGGGACATTCTTTTGAGTCCGTCCGATTATCCCAAGCGAGGTGTCGACCAGTGGGTCGGATTTACGACCCAACGGCGTATAGCGT